>WNNG01000117.1:0-78605 GCA_018208015.1 Medicago ruthenica
CCATTATATAAATTCACGTGTTCAAATGTTTCAATCTTGATTTTTATTGACACTGTTGTTTTGCTTCTTATTGGTTTGAGGACATCTTTTTTTTGTTTATGATAAATAAATAATCGAAAGGGCAAAGTTGTTGTCATGTGACTAAAATGTCATAGGTTCAAATCCTGGAACAGCCACTCAGGATAAGGCTGCGTACAATACACAAAATGGTAGGACTCTTTCCTGGACCCTGCATATCTCTGAAGCATGGGTACTCCAAACATGGAGAAGTACCGGTACCGGGTACGCACCCGTACCGGGTACGCATACGGTACTCGTAACTTACACACCGAAACATATTCATTTTTACTTGTTGTTTCAGTGTAGTTGGTACAACAAAAACGTACGGGTGTTGAAAAAATAACCAAAATTATTTTGCTTTATTATTGGATTTCAATTATCTCTCTTGCTTTTGAATGAAAATAGTAGAGGGCGTCCACAAAAAGAGTAAAACTCTGAAGCAAGATGATGATAGAAGTGTGGTTAAACACATGATCACAATACAAATAGTATTATACTATTTTTTATTATAATTGATTTTTTTTCTAAGCATATTTTTACAACAATAATGGTAGTAATTCACTTGAAAAATCTTTATTTGATGTTTTATATCAACGTACCCGTACCTTCATTTTTTAAAAGTTTCCGTATTACGTACCCGTACCTATGCATCATAGCTGCATATGCAGGAGCTTAGTCTGAAATTTTGATTTAGCTAATTCATTTTAGTTTTAAATTTGAAGTGATGAGATTTAGTTGAAAATTAGCACAGAACACAGAAAGTTAGAACTAGAAGTAGATGTTGAGAATATAGTTAGTTAGGATTACTTGTTAGTTAGTATATAAGTCTGATAGTTGACTCATCTGTACTATCTTTTCATTAGTATCTCATTTCTACTATCATCAATGCAATAAGCTTTTCAGTTTTTCTCTCCCTATTTAAATGGATGCTACGTTTCTTAACAAATTTGTTTATGTTTCTTTTGGACTCTTCGTGATCTGCTGCATCGTCTTCAGTTAAGATTTTAAACTGTGAAGATCAAGCTGAGTCAAGTGTTTTTTCTACAGGAAATGGCTCTAGTTTGCATCCGTTTCAAGCAGAGATTACGGCGTTGTTGCAAAACCATCAACCTGAAATTGAACTTGGTGCTGAGAAATTAGAAATGAATGATTCGTATGTTTGGGTTGATACTGAGATGCAGTTAAAGGAACTGGTTAGTGTATTGAGCAAGGAAAAATTCTTTGGTGTGGACACAGAACAACATAGCTTGCGTTCTTTTCTAGGCTTTACAGGGTTAGTTCAGGTAATTTCATGTTATCTCTTATATTTCTTTGATTGCATTATGCCAATAACTTAATTTTTTTATAGTTTTGTTGATGATACATGTGTTTTTTACGTTGTCAAACAGGTTTCTACACAGCAAGAAGATTATTTAATCGATACAATTGCTCTCCATGATTCTATGGAAATTCTTCGTCCAGTTTTTGCTGACCCTTCAATATGTAAAGTATGTAAGTTATCATTGTCATATTTTTCCAAGGGATGGGAGGGTGATGGTTCCACTTTCGAAAATTCTCTCTTTTAAGCATAATTTCTCTTAATGAAGTTAAAATTATTCTGATTCTTTTGACTTTTTGTATATCTAGACTGCACCCCATATTTGTAATTAAATTAAAGCATAACATATATATCATATATATTTTACTTTGTTTATTTGTCTTTGTTTTTGCTGTCCAAATCTTTCTGCTTCAGGTTTTTTTAATGAAAAATTTGTTGATAGGTGTTCCATGGGGCCGACAATGATGTTCTCTGGCTACAGAGGGACTTCCACATATACGTTGTTAATCTATTGATACTTCAAAGGTAAGCTATTGATGTGCTATCATGTCACCTCATTTACATTGTACCATACAAAATTTCTCCCTCATGCATGATAATGAGTGAAGTCTTACATTTACCATTGACTGGCCCCTTCTTATTTATCTGCGGTTTCATGTTCTGCAGGCATGCGAGGTGCTATCAAAACCACAAAATCACTTGCTTATTTGCTAGAAACCTACTGTGGTGTGATAACAAATAAATTATTACAGGTTTGTACCAATTATGCTTGATTTCCTGCACTTAATTGAATCATTGGTTGTCATCAACAATGTTGTAGTAGTAGATCTCACCCATTTACTACTTATCATGGATATATTAAGTACATTTACTACTATCATGGATATATTAAGTAAAATGCTATGCCCATGTTTTTCATTTACGAATGTAATAAATAGCAAAGTTCAACATAAACTGAATTAGTACTTCAAAAATCAAATATTAACCTCTAGCATCACACGTTTTTGTAAGAATGTGAGAATTTACTAACTCTGTTTGACAAAGTTTTTGTAAGTTTTCTTTTAATTATTGTTTCATGTTTTGTTCGATAAACTATAATCATATTTCTCTTATGCTTATGAGATTGCAATTTTAACTTGTAATAAAGAATTCCGGTCCCAAGCAGGTTGACTTGAGTTGATTGAACTTATGAGGGGGGAGGTTAGAGGTATGAAGAAAAAAAAAATGATTACAATTGAATGATCAACTTATACTATTTATTGAACTAAACAGGAAATGCTAATGCTAGACATTTAAATAATAATAATAATAATAATATAATAATAATAATAATAATAATAATAATAATAATAATAATAATGATAATAATATAATAATAGTAATAATAATAAAGATGATGATGATGATAATAATAATAATAATAATAATAATAATAATAATAATAATAACAATAATAATAATATTGCACTCTTTTAAATATGTGGTACATTAATAATAGAACATGCAATTGTTTTTCTTTACATAGTTAATGAATGATCACTTACACTATTTATTGAACTAAACAGGGAATGCTACTATGCTAGATGTTTAAATAATAATAATATAATAATAATAATAATAATAATAATAATAATAATAATATAGTAATAATAATATAAGATGATGATGATGATGATGATAATAATAATAATAATAATAATAATAATAATATAATATTGCACTCTTTTAAATATGTGGTACATTAATAATAGAACATGCAATTGTTTTTCTTTACATAGTTAATGAATGATCTCTTTTCAAATAATAAATAGATTTACTATGTCGTTTATATGCTTGATTGTAGCGTGAAGACTGGAGACAGCGTCCTCTCTCAGCAGAAATGGTACATTATGCACGGACAGATGCACACTATCTGTTGTATATTGCAAATTGTCTGATCAATGAACTCAAACAACTGGACAATGGTATTCCTTCTTAACTGATATTGTGATTAAAGATAGCCAATAAAAACAGAAATTTCTGTAATAAATGTAAGCATTTTAGTAGACTAAAACTTTTAATATCTACCTTGTCAAGCTCTCTTTCTCCTCATTTGATATTTTCGGTGCCCAAAACTCGGCAGCTGTTTCATACTTGAATGTGCAAGATCTGCATACTATAATTTATGTGCAGTCCCAAGCATTTTGTCATTTTGACAGGATAACTTTATTGAACTAACTTCCTTAAAAAAAGAAAAAAAAAACTTTATTGAACTAACTGAAATTATGAGCTTTTTAAACATCTCATTGGGATCATTCTTTTTAATATGCTGGGTCAAAATTCTGAATTTATTATTGTGTCAGAAAACTCTTGTTCCGATGACAAATTCCATTTTGTTCTCGAGGCTAGTCGGCGTTCAAACATGATTTGTTTGCAACTTTTCGCAAAGGAGATTGATGCTTTCGCCGGGAGAATCTGCTGCATTATCATTATATTCGCGTCATCAGAGCAATCGAGCCTCTCCTTCAATTTCCAATGAAACTCAGGTTTGTTGCTTCAATGTCGATTTCGAGTAGTGTGAGTGATCTAATTGGACATTTTCTAACGCAATTATATGATTACAGTTTCTGTCTATCGTGAGGCAGCTGTGCACATGGAGAGAGATTTGATGGTAAGTTATTTATAAAGACTCTTAAGTTTAGCTACCACTAAAGAACAGTTTTGTTACTAAAACTGTCTTTTTTCCATGTCCTTGAGTTGTAGACCACTTTAACATGTTAGTTTGCAAATTATGATATGGAATAGGAATTTTTATGCTACATGTAACATATTTGCTTGTTTTACACAAAATAAACCTTTGGGAAATAAAACCTCAGAGTAATTGTGGTCTTAAATAAAGGAAGAAAGTTAACTAAGTATAATGATTATATATTTTTTATTTTGAATAACATTAATCAAATATATTGAAGATTGCTTTGATATATTTAGATTTATTCCAATTTTTAAGTACTTGACATTTGTTCAGTAACTACTGATGATAATCCATCAAGTTTATAGCAATAGAAATATTTCTGCTTAAATTTTGTTCTTACATAATTTATCACCAAAAGAATATGCAAAACTAAGTCAAACTGTCTCTACTCTCTATTTAGATAATGAACAGAAGTCATGAATCAAGTTTTTGTTGCCTGATGTACAAATTTGATTTGGTGCTGATCATATTCTATTTGATGTCAAGAAAATTATATTTTTTATTTCATGAGCTGATTATTCTTTTGCATGCTCATCCTTTCAGGCTCGTATTCATGATGAGAGCTTAAAATATGTGCTGTCAGACCAAGCAATTGTTGCTTTGGCAAGTCGACTTCCAGCAAGTAACTCTGAAATATACAACACCATAGTTCAGACTGATGTCAATGCAGAAACGGGGTCTGAGCTCTTCTATCCCTTCTCCATCTGCTGTTGTTTGCAGCCACCCTCACTGATATCTGTCATCTGCTTGCAAACAAGCTGGTTAACCATGGTGATATTTATTCTGTGATTCTTCAAAAGTGTCTAGGTCAAAATGGAAGTTGTAAACTCAACATTTTTAATTATGCTTTGTTGGTTAACAGTAACCTGAGACCTACTTTTTTATCCTATAAACGCTCAAGCCTAAAAAATCCTAGACAACATTCTAAAAAGGCTTCTCGAAATTTGTTTGTTAAAAAATTCTCTTGCAAATCTCCTGTTTATCACAATTGCCGGATATTTGCTAATGACGGGAGGCTGCTTTGTTATTGTGATCGGAAGAAGCTTGAATGGTTGGTTCATTTTCACCATGTTCTGATTCCATTTATAAAAACATCAAAGGTGCTGCTTTTACATGATAAATGTTCATTTTTCCAGGTACCTTAGCCGGGATCTTGCAAAAGTTGTCGACGAGGAACCCCCGGCTATAATGCCTTCTTTTTGAACCAAAGGTCGCCCAGAGGATGAGGGCAATGATTTTTATATCCAAAGTAAGAAAAATATATGTGTTGGATGTGGTGAAGGAAATCACTACTTACGATATCGAATAATCCCATTCATGTTACAGAATACATTTCCCTGAGCATTTGAAAAGCCACGCTCTCATGATATTGTCCTGCTTTGTGTGGATTGCCATGAAGCTGCCCATGCTGCTGCAGAAAAGTATAAGAGAAAAGTAGCTTCTGAATTTGGGATTCCTCTCTATGTTCGAAGGGTAATTCATCCGGGGCAAGAGACTGATAAACCGAATGATGAGGGAGGTGTATCTCCGTTACAATTACGATCAGCTGCTGTGGCTCTTCTACGTCACGGGCCAAGAATGCCTCATGATCGGCGTGAAGAACTGACCGAGGTTTGATCATATAGTTATTGATTGCTCTGACAAAAGCTATTGTAGAGTCCCTTCTGATGATAGTCAACTTGATAGTTTGAATAAATATTAATCCATCAAAATTATTGTGATACTTTTTAGTTTTTATCTAAGATTGTGACCTTGTTATTCTCAACAAGAGTCTAATTGTGGTGCTGAGTCGTGAAACATTCTTTTATAGCATATTGTTCATTGATTGTGTACAAGTTCGTAAAAAAGAGGACTAAACAGATATGATTCAACGGTGTAAACATTTTAAAGATAAAGGACTAATTTGACACGAAAAAAAGATATAGCACCTATTTGAAACTTTAAGTTGAAGGACCTCTGATTCAGTTTTTTTTTTTTTGCTTATTGTTACCTACTGCTACTGGATCTATTATTTATCAAGTTAACTTTTTTTTAGATTATAAAGACATATTATGGAGGAAGGGAGATATCTAAGGAAGATCTAGAAAAAGCTTTGCAAGTTGGCATGACTCCTCATGAGAGAAGAAAATTTGAAAGAAGAGAGGAGTATCATCTAAACATTCGACGGGAAGTGCTTCTGCAGTGCCATATGAGGGGAATGATACTGATTATGCCCCTAGAATGAGTAATGGGGACACATTGAAGGTTGATAATACTCATGACGGTTCATACGCAAATGAAGAAACAAGAAGTGGAGATAACAGACAAGATGATTCGGGAAAGCCCTCTCTGGCTTCTGATCTTGCAGTTGATAAAGCTACTTCAAATGGAAATACCATCTTTGTTAAAATTACAGATCATGATGATGATGAAACAAGTTTATTCTCTTGTGGATGCTGATGAGAGTCTAACAGAATGCAACCAAATGTTGTTAGTGACGAAGAATCCATCAAAGATGAAGATACAACACGAGCAAAACATCATTCGAAACTATCACTTTTGGGACATGGTCCACATGGGAAACAAGTTGTAGATCATTTACTGAAGGAGTATGGTGAAGATGGCATTCGAGAGTTTTGTCAAAGATGGAGACAAGTATTTGTGGATGCTTTAAAACCGCGTTTTCTTCCCGGGGGATGGGATGTAAAACACAGGTATGCTATAATTATTTATTTTTCTACTTGCTTACTTACCGGTTTCTCTCAACTACAAATGGTCATCCTTGCATCACTAACTTTGCTTAATAAGTATTTATTCAAGGAAAATGCTAAACAAGTGCCCTAAGAGCATTTAGAGACTCAAGAGGTAACTTTTGTACACTAAAAAATGATGTAATTATTACTTTGGCAATAGTTTGACTTGTATTTTGAAGATAAAATTTCCTATTATAGAGTCCGTAAAGAATGTCCTTAGACACTCACTAACATTACCCTTTTATTCAAGGGAAAAGCTAACTTGTGCCCTTAAGGCACAAGTTAATGAATCAAATATAGTAATTTTTGTTGTAACGTGTGCAGTGTATTTAATTTTTAAATTTGTAATAAATAGAATGCTCAAAACTTGAGGGAATATTTCTATTTTTGGGTTCTTTAACATGTGCCCTAAAGGCACAAGTTAGCATGACCCTTACTTAATATCACCAATTTATCTTTTTTATAAGGCATATTTAATCAGTTATGTAGGTAAAAAATATATGAATATGCAATACATGTTTTGAAGAATTAAGAGGCTTGAAAGACTAAAGTCACTTTCAAGTTATTGCAAAAGATACTAACATTAGGTTCATGCATCATACTACAAATTTATTTCATAAAAAATATCAGCAAGTTATCAGGGATAAGGCTCCTCTTAAGTGATCAATTTACTTTAGAGAGTATAGTGAGAAATATCAACATTCGATAAACATATCAATTGTTGATATTATTTATATGCACATGTATAATTAATCGTGGACGATTAAAACATCAACCAATAATTTTCTCATTTTACTAACTTCGTACTTTAGATGAGTCAAATCCACCATTCAGTAGCCGGTTTCTAAAGTAATTGATAGATATTGCCTGTGAAAATCTGTTGACGGTTATTTAGCTGCAATTAGATGTTATGCATAGCAACTGAATTATTACTCCTTTCTTCGAGGATTTGATTTTGGACGCTATTTTACAGCGGAAGAAGGGACTTCGGTGAGTTCAGCGTTGTACAATCATCAAAAAAGAACGGACTGCTGATAGTATGGAGTGACTCTGCAGGTTGAACGAGTAACATACATATTTTAGTGCTTCAGTGCTATCAAATTTTCAATGTGATACTCCACTTTGTACTTTTTTTTAAAGAAGAAAGTTACTTATATTCTGCCCACCTTTTCCATCAACAATTTTGTTAATTTTATTATTCTATATTTTTTTAGGATCTTGTTTTATATAAAAAAAAAACACTAGTAACAACTTTCTGCCTCACTTAAAAAAATCTGCCCGTGCTTCAATTATTCAACTGTAAAAATGATTGTGAAAACTACAGTGGAAATGCATGACTCCGTTTCAGAAAGTTATGTGTAATTTCCTTATGTGTTTTTCATGGTTTTTCCAAATATGACAAACTTGGAGAAAATTAATGATTCAAGGAAATTATGGTGAACTTAGTTAAAAACCTTATGGTGAACTTAGTTAAGAACCATACGAAAAATATCTAAAGAAATAAGTTTTTTTGTTCAAAATATTTAGCTAAGCTGGGTGTGAGCTTGATGGTCAATTGAAGTTATTTGATCATCCTCCCCCACGTGTTTCTAACTTGGTTTTGTGTGATGTTTTAATTGTTTCTACTGTGTTTTGTGTTTTGTTTGCGTTTGATTCTACTGTGGTTAAAATTAATTTTTGATAGAATTGAGTTTGATAGGATTGGTTATGCGGTGTGTTTGAATACATAGATGTAAAAGTGATTCTTATCAATTTATGTTTGAATATTTTGGATTAAAATTGTTTTTGAATGTATGATTACCATTTATAATTTCAATATGGGTTTTATTTCATTAATTATTGTGACTCATCTCTCATTATATCTCACCAATTAAAATCATTTTCAAAATCAAAACAAGAATACACTAGAACCCTCACTTTTAATTAATAAAAAATAATATAGAATGTAATTAAAAAATTGTTGAGTTGCCGTTGATGCTACGATTTGTGACTTTTAGTGAACTCATGTTTTGACTGTAAATGTACGATTCCACTTTCATGTTTGATAACAAATTCCGAAACTGCTGAGCTACCACATAAGCTACGATTTTTGGCTTCTAGTGAAGTCACGTTTTGACTGTAGATGTACGATTCCATTTTTGTTTGATTTTGTCCAAACGTCATAGGAAATTGAAAACTTGTGTTTGGGGGAGCGAAAACACTTGATCAAACATATATATATATATAAAAGTTCCGTTACGTATTTTATTTTATTTTTATAAAAAAAAATGGCGCTATTATTAGCACTCATATGTTATTTGCATAAAGCATTTATGTTTTGTTGCTTCGAAGTTTAATAAACCATTATAGTGCCTCATTGTACATGAAACCCCTCGATCCCTTATTATAGTAACACCTAACAAAAATTACATATATGAAGGAAATTTGTTGAAATAATAATAAATGTATCAAAAACGTGTGACCATTACTAAATTAACACGTGCAAATGAAGTTAATGTTTTCATATTTTAAATAAGTGTCATGGCTATTTTAAATTAATGTTTTCATATTTTAAACGTGTGACATTGATATTTCCTTTGTCCAAAATAAGTGTCATATTTGACCATTTCACATAAATTAAATTAATGATAAATGAAAAGATAATAGTGAATTTATCAAAGTATCCTTATTAACTATTGATATATCCAAAGGAAAATGTTAAAGAGTAGTGCACATAGTATTAATTGGAGGATACAATTGAAAAAAGAAATTAAAATTGTATTGAAAACTAAAAGCAAAACTTAATTTGGGACAAATTATTTTTTCATGTGACTTATTTTGGGATGGAGTAGTATTAATAAGGAATATATTTTAAAAAAAAAAGTAATAAATGCATCTAAAGTTTTTTGGAAATGAGGGACAAGCAATTTTTTAAGAGTCTTGTAATTAGTGACCGATGAAGTAAAATATGATTTCCCTGATAGGACATCCACTATTGTAGATGAAGAACAAACCGTTTTTAAAAATGGGTCTTATAATTAAAGACGGAGAGGAGAGAGTAAAATTATTTCACCGATAGCGCAGCTACTAAAATGACATTTCAATGAACAATATTCATTTAGTAAGGTGGACTCGTATATCTTTGCAACTCAACATCTCTTTTCTCTATTTGTATCTGTCCAAGATCTATACGCTAACTACAAAATTTCCGTACATGTTTGCAACTTAACTAGCAAAAATGCCACAAAAGTGTGCACTATAAAATGCATGGATGCATAGGCATTAGTCCACTCTAATATTTTCCAATAGAAACTCTACATCAGCACCATTACAAATTACAATGTAAGGATAAAAACTGTACCCAATGTGTTACGTAGCCAAACAATTCAGTTAAAAGTTCTACCATAGTAAAACCTGTTACAATAACAATAGCTGTGACTTGTGGTCGATGCCGTTGAATATGTAGGTCCCCGTTATTGGTACAAATTGCCTTGTTATGAGCTGCAAGCATAAAAAATAATGTGATTCCCCAACTCAGATGAAAAACCATTCTATACACATTCATTTGAGACAATTCTGCAATGTGTTACTGCTAAGTGCTTGCTGAAATTGCACAATTCGATGATCATGCATAGAACAAACGCCCTTAATTCAAATGCATGGAGCATTGCATGAATTTTTGTTTTGAAGAGTTGAAATTCCTCAAAATGGATTTTATTATATTCTTTCGTGCTTCAGTCTTTCCATGCTAATGCTTCAACTTTAGGTCACATTACTACATTAGGGTTATTATCCATCATCTAATGTTCAGTGCATGTTAGCATGGAAATTTAATTATTAAAGAAAACTTTCGACAATCATAGTATAATTGTATACTCTTTCCTCAACTATAAATTACAGTGTAAGATAGCATCTTGCTTAAAGCCTTCTTACATTGTCAATCTTCTTCCACACTCCATTTTTGCTTTAAAATGATTCCATAGCTATAGAGCACGGATACGGACACTGACACGCCGACACCGCTAATAATTTGAGTAAATCACATAATTCAGTGTAATCATATGTGTCGGTGTCGTGTCGGTGTCGGACACCGTGTCCTGTGTCCGACACCAGGACACGCCAAATTCAAGGAGTGTCCGTGCTTCATAGTTCCATAGAATATTCACCTTCACATACACCATGTCATTTAGCGAGTATTAAACTTGTTGTAGTATAGTTTATGGCACAACTCCCTCACTCGTATTAATCTATATATCAACAATGAATTGACTAGCTCCTGAATCAAAAGAATTTCTGTTGCTGATAATCTAATACTGATTCTGGCTGTATACACACCACACAATTTTATGTGGAGTTTCAATAAAAATATTACTTATTCTGAATATTGCAACGTCATTACTCAAATGATACGGTTGAGCTCAATTTTAACGCTCTTATGAAACACAATTTGGGTTTAAATATAAATGCGAGTTGGTAATGATTTTTATAATAATGGGTTGAGGTCCAGGGAATTAGGCATTGAGCAGGGTGTGGGAATAGGGTTTAATCTAGTATGTTTAGGTTTCGATCTGGGTCAATTGTATGCTCAACACATGGCTCATGCTTTCATGATATGGTTTATGACATGTTTCACTCATAAAGCAACAAATTAGAAATTATTAGAAATCTCTGCAGCACTCTCCAGGCCAAGCAAGAAACAGGGATGATTGCTAAAGCCGAGAAAGAACAACAAATTTCATGGCTTAGTTGACTTCTTTTTATGTGTTATTTGCTGTTAAAGTTTTTTATGTTAACATTTCATTCATGCCCTGAGCTTGTAAAAGCTCAGAAGTGACTTAACCAAACCAAAGGAGCCTATAAAATTTTCATATTAAGAATGCAAACCCAAGGAGAATAAGAACTAGCAAAAAAACTATTCCAGATGAGCTAGAATTGCAAACCTTGATCACTTCTTGCGATGCAATTCCTCCTATCAAAGCAGCAACAGCATGAAGTTCTGCAGCACCAAACCGACACATCTCATTGATAAGGTCATCAGCCAAAGTGGCACTGTTGCATCCCAAGTCATTAAGTAGGCTGATTGATGTGCTCTTTAACCGGGCTATATCCTCATCCATTGCACTGCAAAATATATGTATATATATAAAAAAAAAAAAAAAAAAGACCCTCAATAATAAGTCATTGAAAAATGCTAGCAATGCATTATCTCACATTGTTTAACATGCTCCTAATGGTTGAAATTTATATGGGTCCCACCGAATTTATGTAGAACCCACATAATTTAATGGGTCCTATTTAAATTTTGAATACTGATATGCTGAAATGTCATGTCTTATGAGACCACATTTAATTCGTATTTATAATCACAAAGTGAATCAACTAGTAATTACATACAATCAAGCCAAATCCTTGATTTGTTTAACTGTATCACTAGTTCCTAGCTGTTACTATTTGCATAATGAAACAATTTCAACCATCAACACAAATTTCAACCAATAGGAGTGAGTGTGCGGAAAGTGTGTTATAAATAATCTATTGCTAGCACTACTCCATGTCCCAATATAACAAGGGAAAAATTCTACCATCAACAGTGAGGCCTTACCTGTCAAACTGTCCAGGAAAACGGTTGTAATTAGCAGCAAACCGATCAACAGCACGAAGCAAAATATAAATTCCCACAGCAATGCTGTCATGTATATAAATAGGAAACCAGCTTTTCAGAAAGATAACCATAGTTGTAGATTATATCTTAAAACAAAACAATAAATAAAAAAACTAAAAAACCAAAAGGATAGGTATGGAGAGTAAGGTACTTTTGTAACTCAGGTAGGTTTGGAGAGTTAACTATAAACGGGCATAACCTGTGATCCTCATCAGTTAGGTACTTTTGTAACTCAGCTAGGTTTGGAGAGTTAAACTCGTCTTCAATCGGACGATATCTGCAAACCTACAAAATAAAGGTTAGTATCTGCCCAGTAGGCTTGGCAAAAATCTCTAATACTGTAATAGCTAATTTTAGACAAGGGGTAGTTTAGGAGGGCGGGGGATAGGCACTTCCAATTGTCTACTTGAAATATACTTGATGTACATGATATAAAACCCATTAACCATAATCAAATTCTACCAAAACAAACAATAACAACAACAACAAGAAAGATAACAACAATGATAATAACTGAAGTTGACCACTATGAAAGAGAGTTCGGCCGTTTCCAATCCTTTTTTTTATCAACAAAATTCAAAAGTGGTGTAATACTTTTGAATGATCATTATAGAAATAAATCTACATCTATAAACATATATAAAGCCCATTAACATGATGATAATAATAAAATTCCACCAAATCCAACAACAATAAGGATAACAACAACCATAAAATTCCACCAAATCCAACAACAGTAAGGATAACAACAACCATAGTAACAGAAGTCCACTACTATGAAAGACGAGAGCTCCGCAGTTTCCAATCCATTTTTTTGGTCTCCAAAATTCAGAAGCGGGTGTGATCTTTTTGAATATAAACACATCCCCTCCCCCACAATTCTACATCTAACTTCCCTCCCTCACTATATAATTTGCATTTCAGAAAACTAGTTTTCAAAAGGAAATTTGATATGAAGAAAATCATTTGTTTAAAGAACAAGCCCCACACACCCTACCCTAAAGACTGTAGTTCCAAGCATTTAATTGCATTATTACACCGCAGCATCTGCTGTAGCTTTCAACATTGTAAGTTAAGTTCAATATCCATTTTTGTAATGCAAAGTTTGGTGTTTTGCATAGAACCTTACAAATTTCAATTATTTTCTTAACCAGCTCAACAGAAATCTTAATTTTAAACAAAAAAAAATTACTGCAAGCATATAGATGGAATTAAATAAGCAGTCCTTTGGAGAACTTGTCAGAAGCTTTGTCTTGTTCTGAATTGCACTTTATAGAAAGCTTATATAGGTTGAATGTAATATTCACTCAATCAAAATAGAAAAGGCTTGACCATGGCACATAAAAACGATAGTCAAATATACAGGATGAGTAACTCAACTGGAATATTGAGGTTGTACAATGTATTTAGTATTTACACAATCAAGGACCTTATGAAAGATTAAGATTTGTTCAAAAAATAATAGAAAAGAAAAAGCAAAACATTACTCAAAACAGGAGCTGATTATTGATTATGGGCATCTAAATTGAATTTGACTCGGAAAATTCACATGCTTACTTTGAGTTTTCTTGCATTTTTACAGAAGCTTTTAATTGTTGCCCTTGGAATGCTATTTGGATCTCTACCAATTTTCTTTAAAGTATTTCTTGCCATTCGTTCTATTGCAAGAAAGTCAGCCTCAGCCTTAGCCTGATAGATATTCTGCAAATTCACATATTGCCTGCAGGAGGGTAGATAAACCTAGAATAAATAAATCGACGATATTTATTTTACAAAGTAGAACAACTTATTCTGACAAGTATGTAATAGATTCAATTACTAACTCAGTGGAAGAAGTCATATCTGGTATAGACCCTTCAAGAGGCGCCTCCCCACCACCTTCATTTGCAACAAAATCCTGTACAACGATGTGAAATGTACCAATAAATAACTAAAGTAAACAACCAAGAACATTGATATTAATATAATTTTCCAGCCCAAAACTGAATAATGTAGTTCAAAAGTACATAATAACGACAAACTCTTAACTCCTTTTAATTGCCATTGTATTTCAAATAAGAAGACATTTTTTCAATTAAGAAAACATTAAATATCAAATGATACAAGTCTTAGGTTTTTGAATCGAGTCAAACTCATCCTTACAAAACCAGCATCTAAGGTGAGGGATGGCTATAACTTACTAACACATTTATCTCATCCAATTGGACTCTCAACACCCCTACGCCTAGGACTGAACATCTTGAGCGTGACCTAAGTAGCCTGATTGGGGGTGGCCAAATGGATCTTGGACAGGCTCTAATACCAAGTTATATAGTCCAGAATAACGAGAGAATCTTTCAAAATAAGGAAAAGAAAGAGAGTACAATCCTAATTATGACTATAATCAACAATGAGAAATTTTCTCAACACAAGTGCAGCAAAATGTATTTGAATCAATGTCGAAGATACAATGCAAAAAGCACCAACCTTTAGAGCTGCCACCAACACCCAAAAATCTGACGAACTAGAGTCTACTTCCACAGAACTATCATTTAGTATCAGTTGCAACTCTGAACCTAAGAAAGTAAACAACATCAGAGATTACAGAAAGCCTCGATTTTGATTGGAGTGGGGCTGTAAAGTTTACACAATGCCTAAAAGTTCTAGATTAAAAAACAAACAAATTTTTTAATACACAGTTAACCTGGACAATTGTCAGACACAAACTAACAAAATTGTCAATGAAAACGTTTAAGTAATTTTGTTGCAAAGCTCAACAATAGACTCTCAGAACCTTTATATACTTGACATTTAAAAGATTCAACAGTTTTCTTTAATTTTATTTGTCTCCTACCAACCATCTCCAAAGGTCCAATAAAATCTAAAACTGCAAGTTTACAAAAGTCAATTCATTCTTATGCTCCTTATTATTTAATAAAGCAATAGGACAAAATGACTTCTAAAATGAAAATTGGCAGATGCATTTGTTACAATTACACACTTACTAATTCCTCGGGGGGCAAATACTTTGAATGAGGATTCCATAGCTTCTTTATAATTATCTTCATCTGGTGCAACCATTCCAGCCTTAAGAAGCTCCTACATTGTTCACATCCAAAGCTAATTACATAACTAGAATAGAACAGAAGCAGATGAAAAGGCTTATAACCACAAACCTTGAACTCCTTTTTTTCTTCTCTAGTCGATGGAAGCCTACCACCATGGCTTTTGGCCCACTCATCAGCCATCTTGACAAGAATGACAACATAGGGTATATGCTTATGAGCAACAGGGTCTTGCACATTCAATTCAAACCCCTCTGCAAACCTGTGGGTATACATGCAATGAGAACATAGAGTGGAAGGACCATGTCTGTGGTCTTTGCTTTTGAACAATTATATTGGTTGACAAGTGAAATCAATGAAGCAGAACAGGATCATATAAAATACAAAACTAGTCTAATACCTCTTGAGTTCAGGCCAAGGATTGTTTAACCGAAGATCATCCAGAAAATGCTCAGGCTTTGACTCAATCACGGTATGTTCCTATCAGACCCAAAAAAAGGACTAATCACCCAAAGCATATGATCCAATATTTTAATAACTTGTCAGTTCTTTCAAAAAATGAATTTTCAGCTTTCTAATCCATACTATTGCAATTACAACCTTTATTTCCCTTTTTTTTTCAATACCGTTTTACAAATAACCACATTTGTTTATTTTATTTTCTCTCTTTTACGGGTCAAATATCATATTAAAGTAACGTCGGTAATATACCAAAGTACCTTCAAACTGATTCGAACAAACCCGGCAAGGCCATAGGAGCGGGCAAAGATCAATATAACATTTGCCTCCCTGCAGATTTTGTCAAGCTTTACCATTGAACTTTCCACCAGCTGAAAGTTTATCAAAGAGTAAGTTAAATGAGATAGCAGTTCAAAAGAACACATAAAACAATGTGCTCTTTATAAGGTTTACCACTTTAACTCCAAAAATTTAACTAAGATATACAACCAATTGATTGGTTTCTTTCATTTGAAAAGATAAATAAAAAAAGTATAGTTTTGAATGGAGACGCATAGCTACTTCTACAACAAGTCTCTCTCTAAGTGAAATGAAAAACAATCGTCTAATAGAAGTTGCAAGAATTATAGTAGCACACCTGTGTTGCAACAACCAAAGTAAACTGAGAAAAGAATGATGGGTTTGTTTCAATCAATTTATCTGGATACTCTTCTATATATTTTGCTTTAACTGCATCATTCAGCTCCTGGAGAAATGAGCACACACATTTTGCCTTTGACTCCCCAAGGCTTGCTTCATCGACTACAAAAAAAGAGACAAATTGAAGACCAAAAGAGAGGCCAAACCAAACGAAACAAAACTAGAACACAAGAAGATAATGTACCCAAAAAATTGTTTCCAAGGTCACCGACTTCAACTTTAGATCCATCAACAACAGTGATGCTTCCAATCCCACCAAGAACAAGATTCTTAAGTGTCTCGGAACCAGTAGGACCACAGTTGAGTAAGCAAATATTCGATTTCTCAAGGGCCGCCTGTCCTTGGTCACCCCATATTCTGCATTTTCAAGAGTAAACATTTTGCCATACAAATCAGATCAGAGACGTCATAAATATTACCCAAATAAAACGGTAAGAAAACGATAAACAGATAACAGTTTAATTTTATATATCAGAATAGATTAAATTAAACGTGCGCGCACACACACACTCAGTCTCAAAGCAATTGAAGCAGAGCATGACCAATAGCTATCTTACAATAATGTTTTAAGTAGTGGTTGCAATCCTTGATATTGCAGTCAAATGTAGCCGATGTGGTCTCAACTGCAGTCAAATGCAGCCGACTCAGCCTCAACAGTGGTCGCGTTGCGGAATTTGAACAAACCACTATTACTCCGCAATACGCAATTTGGTACAATGTGTAGTCAACTAGTGCCTATAAAGAATCTATAACACTTTATTTAGTTATAACGTAATTTGAACAAATCACGGTTTTCAGCAATCCGAACTTGACATCACTTGTCGTGCCCCATATCGCAGTCGCAAACCATTATTTAAGACCCTACTTACAGCTAACCAAGCAACTGGGCTCAAGTGGTTAATGAGCTCCACCAAAGACGAATTGTTTAGGAGAACCCAAGTTCGACTCCTGGGTGGAACAATTCTGTCAGGCTTTACTTACCTCCCAACCGAACTCCTGATTAACAGGGCCACTTTCCCTTAAAAGCTACTATGAATTAGGAAATTTCACTAAAAAAACAACTATGATCAATAACACCATTCTATTTTGCAAAGATTGCGGTCACAGAGCTTTATTTAAAACCCTACTTACAGCTACTACGAATAGCGAAAATTCACTAAAAAAAAAAAACTATGAAAATAAGAGCAGCAAATAAAAGCAGTTCCAGTTGAAGATACATTAGAACTCTTGTCCAGTTAATTAATAGTTCAATCAAATCAACTTCATTCAAAACCCTAACGTTGACTGAATCTTGCAAATACACAGAATAGTTGAATGAATTGATAATCGAATATTGAATGAATATCAGTACCTGAGTTGGCGATCGTATTTAACTTTAGGTTCCGCCATTCTTCAACTTGCTCTCGCTTCGCTTCAGAGTCACGCACGCTATGTATCTGTGTTTTTGGTGTGTGAGGTTTTGGGTTTTTCTTCACTACTCTCACTTTATATATAGTTCAGTCGAGGAAGATTTGGGGGCTAAATTTTGTAAGAGTCTATTAGATACTGAGCTTATCAAAATTAGTATTATACAATCCTTCCTTCAAAAAATTAAGGTATACAAATAAACAAAATTTTTATGTTACTTCATAAATTTTTACCGATGAAAATCTTACTTTAATAAGTTGTTTTTTCATAAAAGCTTTTATAAATAACTACCGAAAAGATGGACACAGGTTAATGTTTGAAAATTATATACGGTGTTTTTTTTTATAAAATTTTGATGTTGATTAAAACTAAAAATATAAATGTTTGTTGCTTTCAAATTATAACAAACTTATCTATTTCAATGACACCAACAATATAACAAAAAAAGAAAATTTAAATTCTTTTTTTAATGATATCAACAAAAATCTTTATTATAGAAAAATTTGTTTAAATGTATAATTGAAATAATGAAAAAGTAAGTATAGAATATAGATACATTCATCTAGATTTGTTACATTTTTTAAAGAATGAAGGAAAAACACTGGACACACACACACACACACACACACACACACATATATATATATATATATATATATATATATATATATATCGTGTTTGTTACATTTTTATTTTAATATTTGAACTTATTCTTATCTATTTGTTATATGTGCTATTTGTATTGAAAGTTGCGGGTAATTTTGAAAAAAGAAAAAGTCAACCCAAAAGAGTCAAAACATGCTATTTTCTGGAAACTCATACCCACACGGGTTTAGCCAATTTGTGTAGGTTTGATATTTTAAAGTGTAATCATCTCAAAGTTTTAGATTTGAACTCGATTCTAGGTTTTGTGGATTTCATTAGTAGACGATGAGATTGATCATCAAATTAGTCAATTTTAAATTGGATATCGAATTTATTTTTTTTAACAAGCAAAAATGTAATATATTACGACCAAATGAGACTCTGAATTAGCACAAGGTGTACCAACACGGAGCTCAGAAGATTACAATTGTACAAGTCCAAACTAAACGAAACCAAAACAACAACTTAGCCGATGCTCATACAAACTAAAGGGTCCGACCACCAAAGATGAGAACTTAAACGAACATTAATATTACTAGCTTTCGCCCACCAAAATGTATGTAACTTTACTTTATCTAACAATTGGTGAATAGTGCACTCCTGATTATTGAAAATTCTATTGTTTCTCTCATTCCACAAAACACAAACGCAGCATAATCAAACAAGCTGCATAAAAGAGCGCCGAGTACGCAAACCACCTGCTAAAGAAATGAATTGAGAAATGTGATCTTGAACATGATGTGAATCAGGCGAGGAAATATCTAACCAACCACGAACAAA
This sequence comes from Medicago ruthenica, assembly GCA_018208015.1. Taxonomy (NCBI): domain Eukaryota; kingdom Viridiplantae; phylum Streptophyta; class Magnoliopsida; order Fabales; family Fabaceae; genus Medicago; species Medicago ruthenica. The sequence continues at coordinate 19,517 of WNNG01000117.1, forward strand.
ACTCCACAGAGAAGCTAAATAGGGACACGAAAAAAATACATGTTGAGCAGATTCATTGCCGCCACATCCTGTCACACATGACTGATTTTCAAGAGAAATAATTATGTGTGTGACCAGGTTATCTTTTGTTGGCAATCGATTCTGAAGCAGACGCCAAGCCAAAAGAGAGACCTTCAAAGGAACTTGTTTGTGCCAAATATAATCCGAAAAAGTATCAACAATAGGGAACTCCTGAGTCGTGAGCTTCTGATACACTCCCCGAACCGAATAACCGCCGCAATTATCAAGCCTCTGTTGTACCCCAATTTTGTCCCAAGTTTTTTCAAAAAAAAAAACAAAATTCAAAAAAAAAGAGAGAAAAGTCAAAGTCAACAAAAGTCAACAAAAAAGTAAACATTTCAGAAATGATGACTTCGCAGAGCAAAGTCCCCTTCGCTCTGCGAAGTCTGCGATTTTTTTGCAGATTTTTAATCTCTTTGATTTATTTTCATTATAGTTATTATTATTATTATCTATCATTATTATTATTGTTATTATCATCAATTGTGGCTGTTTGGGCTCAGCAAAGCAAGAATTGGAGCATGTGCCATTAAAGCCAAGGTAAGAAGCTTTTTCTTCCAACCAAGCATGTGCCAAGCAAGTTGGCCTGCCCTTCGGCAGCTCTCATCCCTCCCAATTGCCTACAATCTGACCTTGAGCTTGCCAGCAAGCTGCTTGTGTGCTTTTCTTCCTGCTTTCTCCCCCAAAACCAGTCAAACCCAGCTGGTTTTGCTTGCCCAAAAGACATGAGTGCTGCCCTGTTTTCAGCAGCTTTTCTTCCTCCTCACACCAGCCCACATGTCCCCTTTTGTTTCCCCCAACCTCTGCACATCACAGTGCACGTTTTTCTTGCTTAACCCTCAAGATTGCAAGGACCAATCCCAAGGGACAGCCAATTGCAAACCAGCCCTGTTTTTCTCCTTTTTCATCATCATTTCTATCCAAAATCAGTGGCATTAATGGCTGGATTTGCCAAAGTCTTGACCATTGCAGCAAGGCAAGGTCACCTCTTCACTTTTGCATTAAATGCAAAGCAAGATAGCCTGGTTTCTAGCCCACAAATCAGCTGGATTCTAGAGATTTTCATCATGACATTGGATTTGGTTTTTGCCTATAAAAGCAATGCCTTGCATGAGGATTTAGAGAGACTGACTAGCAATTGAACACAATTGAAAACACTTGAAACAACACTAAATACACAGCATTCAAAACCTTCAAAGCACCATACAAAGAGTGAGAGATAGTAGCCAAAAACTAGTGTTATTATCCTCCAAACCTCCAACATCCCAACTTTGCAAAACTTCAACCATTCAAGTCCTTTCCATTTCCTTGCAACAAGAGCATTGCTAGGAGTTCTGTAAGTACTCTAAAATCCTTATTTTTCGTTTAGAATTGTTGCTTGCATCACTTATTTTGTTTAAATTCATTTTGCTCTAAAAAACCCCTTTTGAATTTCAAAGAAATCCCAAGGTTTGCAAAACATTTGAACTGAGTTATTGCACTCATTTTATTGCTAATTTCAAAAGCTTTTCACTCCTCCAAAGGTTCTGAGATTGTTCAGAAGTTGCTTCTGAACAGCAGTTCAGAAGCAGCTTCTGAACTCAAAATTTCGTAGTGTTCGCAGTGCGAAGCTCTGGTCGCAGTGCGACCATGACAGAACTCAGAATCTGAGTTTAGGCTTCTAAAAGCCAATTTTTGAGGTTCTAGCCCAGGAGCTCAGAACCTAAGAGGATTGAAACTCATTTTATTCAAACCATATCAAGAGTTTTGCATGATGTTGGAAGATTCACAAGTTTGAGCAACACTTTTTTTGAATAACTTGCGAAACAAGTTACGTTCATCAAACTTTGAAAATCAAACTTGAGCAATAAGCTAAGTTCATTATTGTCAAAACCAATCTTGAACAATAACCTTGTTCATGATTTTCAATCAAACGTGAACTTAAGCCGGACTTGTTCACTTTTCAAAACCTTTTTTCAAACTTGAGCCGAACTTGTGCGCTTTTCCAAATTTGTGCAAAACTTGTTCATTTCATAAACTTGCTCATTTTTTTCATGCACATAAACAAGGCAAACTTGTTCATAGGTTGCAACAACTAATTTGAACAATAAAACCTTTTCATTTGAGCTTTAAACCAAGTGTTTTGATAAACTTTGGGATTTCTTAAAATTCAAGCAAAACTTGAATGAAAAAGGGGTGGTTTGACGTATGTCTCTCCATTTCCTCGGTTGAACGAATGCGTGACGTATGTCTCGTTGTTCGGGCAATCGTCATTCTATTTTCGACGCATCCAACCACATCAAACCAATTCTTGGCCCTTTGTGGTCAAATTGAACCTTTTGGTCCCCCGTGACCATTTGATTCAATTTCTCGACTCGTTTGAGTCACTTCGGTCAATGTTCGACTCGGTTGAGTCCATTGCACCCTTTCTTGATCCCGTTGGATCAATCGAACCCTTTTTCGACTCGGTTGAGTCACTTTGGTCAATGCTCGACTCGGTTGAGTCCATTGAACCTTTTCTTGATCCCGTCGGATCAATCGAACCTTTCTCGACTCGGTTGAGTCATTTTAATCTTTTTAGTCCCCTCGCAGCCAATTCAAACCCTTTTTCCCCAACGGACATGCTTTTAACATTTCTAGCGCGATTTTAAACAAACGCTTAAGCCTCCCACGCGTGAGCATACAAGCTACGTTTGATCGTAAGAATACGGTTAAAACATCGTTCACTTAAAAAAACCAACAATTACGTTTTTCTACCAAAGAACTACGTAGCTTTGATTTCTCCATCGCACCGGGAGATACGTAGGAGCAAGATCATCATCTTGTCAAGCACAATAATAAAAACTTTTTTCCCCTTTATCATATTTTCTTTTTCTCTTTTACATATTCAAGCATGCAAGCAAAAACATTTAAAAACATTCTAAGCCTTAGCTAACTAGGAGGTTCCCGTTGAGTACAACGGACGTGAGGGGTGCTAATACCTTCCCCTTGCGTAATCGACTCCCGAACCCGATAATGGTTGCGATGACCATCTTTCCTCATCGTCAAGGGTTTTATTATCGTTTCCCTTCAAAACAAAAAACTTAAGGGTTTATCAACGTTCCCTTTAAACAAAAACTTTGGTGGCGACTTCACAACAGCCTTGCTAGCGTTTGCGAACGCTCGAGGCTTGCACGTTTTTAACGAGAGCGCACAGCCTCCATTTCCAAAGATCTGTAACATTATTCTGCAAAGAAATGTCAAGCAGTAAAATCCTACACTCCTCTACTAACTCCTCCTCCCACGCCCACAATCGAATTTTTAAAAAAAGAATCTATTAGATATTTCCATTATTATTTCTTTTTTTTTTTGTATATATTTATTTTGATTTTCTATCTTTGTAACTTGTTTCCACACGAAAAAGTGATCTTGCTAAGTTTTTTTTTTGAAGAAGAGTAGTCTTGCTAAGTTATTTCCAATCAAAATCAAATCTTAGTTTTTTTTTTCTAGGCATATATTAGTAAGTTATACTCTTTGTTTATTTTCAATTGTTGTTCTAAGTTATTTGAAATATATCAAAAATTTAATAAATCTGTTTTTTCTTTAAATATTTGTAATTTCTTTCTGTAAATAAAGTGACAAATACCATCTGAAATATGCACACAAATGTAAGGTACCGAGTTTGAATTTGGATAAATGTATTCGGTCTAACAATATCTTTATTGTCAATTGAGTTGGCCCTTAAGTACAATTATTAAAAACAAATGACAATATGAAATCAAAAAAATATGTAATTTGGGGATAAATAATTTATTTTGAAACATAATCATTCAAGATTAAAAATACCATTACAATTAAATTAAATGCGAAATTTAAAATAGGAGAAAGGGTAAGTGAGGTTAGAAATTAGAAGAACTCCCACTAGATTGTCCTCACCTTTTTGACTCACATCACTCTCCCACATTTTATCATAGTCGTTATTCCCTCATTCTCGTGATTCCAAAAAAAGAGAAATGGAAAGGAGAACATGATGGAGAATATAGAGAGAATTGAGAGGATGAAAGAAGAGGGGGCGTGACCATCCTTCCTTAGTATTCTCTTAGTTCTCCAAGCCAAACTCTCAGACTTAGACCAATTCAAAAGGTGCTACCATATCCACTTGTCCTACTAAGGATTGAAACTGTGAAGGAACCTGGAGAAAAAGAAGAGATAGCAAGCAAGACCGAGGAAGCTGTCAAACAACAACACTGTGAAAACATTGCACATCAAAATACCAGAGAATACAAAGTGTAGAGATTTAAGACGGGTAACACTACCAGTGGACTTAGGTGGTGTGCACGTAGAGAAAACACTGCTTGATCTCGGATCAAGTAGAAACTTCATAGCCCTGGAGCACGTGAAGGACAAAGCTGCAATTCAACCGACGACAAAGGTGTTGCAGTTTGTTGATCAAACCTGTCAAAGGTTATGCATATGAAAGCTTAAAGAGAAGAATTGTGTAATGTAATTGATAATTTTTCATTAGTTACAGTCATGTATATATACAGAAAATTAAACCTAAAATGGAGTGAGTCAGGTTAACAACTTTCCTACAGACTCTCCACTGATTAGGTGAGTAAATAATGTGTCAACAACAGATTTACAAATCATAATAATTAAAGGGAATTAAATTCTAATTATTATTATTGATATCCTCTCGCAAGTTGTATGGTTTGAAAGAGAGATGCAACTTGGACAGTAAGTAATCGAACCAAGGAAGAAGCAGGGGTTTGGTTAGAATATCAGCAAGTTGATCATCGGTGGAAACAAAGAATACTCGAAACTTGCCATGTTGAACATTTTCTCAGACAAAATGATAGGCTAATGCTATATGTTTCATCCGAGAGTGAAATACATGATTAGCACTAAGATGGGTAGCACCAAGATTGTCACAATAGATGACTGGATTGGTTGTTGGAGTGTGATCAAGTTCAATGAATAGAGAAAGGACCCAAAGCAACTCACTCGCAGTGTCAACCAAGGCTTTATATTCTGCTTCTGTGGAGGATCGAGCAACAGACCGTTGTTTTCGAGAACTTCAAGAGATGGGTGTGCTTCCAAGATATAACAGGTAACCAGCGGTGGAAATATAATCATCTTTATCGCCCACTCAATCCGCATCCGAGTAGGCGTGAAGATTGAGTGAGGCAGTCGTCGAGATGAAGACGCCTTTGTCACAGGAACCCTCTAAGTATCTAAGCACTCTTTTGAGTGTAATCCAATGCGTCGTTCTGGGGTTCTGCATGAATTGGGCGAGTTTGTTGGTGTTGAAGGCAATGTTTGGGCGAGTAAGGCTCAGGCATTGGAGGCTTCTAACGAGCACTTGATACTCGGTTGGGGAGGGTAGGAGATCGCCTGAATCCTTGAGTAACTTATCTGTGGTAGACAGTGGAGTGGTTGCTAGTTTCGTATCTGCCATGCCTGATTTATGCAGTAGATCAGTGATATATTTCCTTTGTGAAAGGAATATGCCTGCAGTAGAGGGAATAACTTCGACCCCCAAGAAATAGTTAAGACATCCAAGATCTTTCAAAGAAAAGCGAGCGGCGAGTGTGGCGATGAGTGTGGAGACCTCTGCAGGAGAACTCTCGGTGAAAATGATATCATCAACATATACTAATAAGTACAGTGTAACGCCTGGTTTGTGGTGGATGAATAAAGGGGCATCAGCAGTGGAGTTGACGAAGCCAAGGGATAGAAGGAATACCCGAAGCTCTGTATACCAGGCACGAGGTGCTTGCTTTAGCCCATAGAGTGCCTTTTTGAGGCGACAAATGTGATCATGGAAGTTTTTGTTGATAAATCCAGGTGGCTGTAGAATGAAGACTTCCTCTTTGAGCATACCTTGGAGGAACACATTGTTAACATCATGATGACGTAGGGACCATCCTTGACGAACTGCAAGTGTGAGGACAATGTGAATAGTCACCAGTTTGACAATTGGACTGAACGTTTCCATGTAGTCACAACCAGGGCGTTGATGAAATCCTTTGGCGACAAGTCGTGCCTTGTAACGATCAATGGAGCCATCCGGATTCCGTTTGACACGAAAAACCCATTTACACCCAACTAAATTCTGAGCAGAGGACCGGCTAACAAGATCCCATGTGCTATTGTTGTGTAAGGCATCAAATTCAGCTTGCATAGCCGAGCGTCAATCAGGATCACGAAGGGCTTGAGTGATATTGATGGGTTCGATGGGACATAGGGGGCGAACATGAAGATTAAGCTTTTGGATGGGCTTAACAATGTTGTTTTAAGAACGGGTGATGATACCACCGTCGTTGGTCGACTGGTTGCTGTCTGGGCGAGCAGTGGGTGGGGGCGGAGGTAGAGGCGTTGGCGATGTAGTGATGTGGTCCCGTTCAAGGGATGTTGGGGACGGGGGCGAGGACATTGGAATGTTTTGGGCGAGCTCATTAGAGTTTGGTGAAGAAGGCGAAGACGTTTGAGTGGGTTAGGCGAGCTCACTGGAAGTTTGTGAGGAGGGCGACTGTTGTTGAGTGTTGTGGGCGAGGTCATTGGGGATTGGTGATGAGGGCGCAGGCGGGTGAGTAATGTGGGCGAGGTCATTTGTGATTGGAGTTGCGGGCTTATGAATGATTTGAGTGAGCTGGTTTGGAGTGGACGAAGCGAGCGTCGAGTCTGGGGCAGGTGCCTGTGTTTGAGTGGCAAGGGAGCCAAATAGAAATTCCAATTCGACAAACTTTACATGGCGAGAGGTGTAAATTTTGCCCGTTGTGGGATTGAGACATAAGTATGCATATTGATCAGCCGAGTAACCTACAAAAACACACATAGTAGACTTTGGTGCAAGTTTATGGTTAGCATATGGTTTAATCCAGGGAAAACACAAACGTCCAAAACATTTTAATTTATGATAGTCTGGGCTAATGTTGTGCAATTTGAAATAGGGTGAGTGGTACGCAAGAATGGGAGTGGGAAGGCGATTTATGAGACCAGTCTCGGCAATGTGGCGATTTCGGCATTCTGAAATACCATTATGTTCAGGTGTGTGGGGTGGAGTGGTGTGATGACTTATATCATGAGTGCTTAAAAAAGGGCGAAGACCAATGTATTCGCCACCATTATTTGTGTACATGATTTTAATCTGTTGTTTATGAAAATTTTCAACCAGTGATTTAAATTTGGGAAAGATGACTTGTACATCAGATTTGCGTTTCATTCGATAGAGCCAAATATAACGAGTGAAGTGATCAACAAACATGCAATAGTAGCGAAGACCATCAATAGATAAAATGGGCGAAGTCCATACATCTGAAAAAATTATTTCTAATCGATAAGACGATATAAGAGTGGATTCATGGAAAGGAAGTTTGTGACTTTTATTAATTTGGCATGAATTACAATCAGATTGCTGGAATTTATTTGTGCCTAAAGAAAAGTGTTGGGAAATAAATTTGAAAATAGAGGGTGAGGGGTGCCCAAGCCTATGGTGCCATGATGTGGGGCAAGTCCTTGCGAACGGTGTGAACAGATGGTGCGGGGGCGGGCCAATGGTAAAGTCCATCGACACATAAGCCTTTATGGGTTGTTTGACCAGTCTTTAAGTCCTTCACATAAAAAGAATGTGGCAAGAAAAGAACAGCAGAATTAGTTTGTTTGGTAAGTTGGGAGACAGAATTAGACAAGGATAAATCATTAATTAAAAGTGTTCTAGAGTGAGAGATGTTTAAACCTGTACCGTTGCCCATGAACAGTGAGTCAGGACCCATGTATGGATGATGAATTGCCATATTTGCAAGGTCGTTGGTGATGTGATGTGTTGCTCCACTGTCAACCAAAAAACCAGTTTGCGGGAGATCAGCAATTGCAGTGTTGACCTGGGGATAGTTCCGAGGAGGTGGCGGGATACCAGGATGTTGATGTCTGAAGGTGCGGCACTTGGTGAGAACATGTCCTTTGACATTACACCACTGACATCTGCCGAGGAAGGGTTTGCGATCACCAAGGCGTGGATTCGGTTGTGTAGAGAGCTGAGCAGAGCGAGGTTTGTTGTTGTTGTAGTGGGGTCTTGTTTGAGCATTCAAGGCGGTGAGTGGGCAGGGATCTGTTGCTGAACAGCGGCGATTGAGAGTTCCTGGATGAGAAGCTTCTCAAGAAGGTCATCAAAGGTAATTGGATTATCCTTTGCATTCACGCCGTCAATGACAACGCGATAGCCGTCGTCGAGGCCGCACAAGATATAATCAGTCATGTCTTCAATGGAGACAGGTGATCCAAGCGAGGCAAGGAGATCACCTGTTTGCTTCAGGAAGTGCATATAAGCGGTGATGGATTGGGTACCTTTGGATGTTGTCCAGAGGTGTTCCTTTAGTTGCTTGAGATGGTTGCGGGAAGCCTTGGCATATGTGTTTTTGAGTAGGGTCCAAAGATCGTGTGAGGTCTTTGTCTGAGACACCAGGGAGGCGACCTCATTGGAGAGGGTGGTGAGGAGGGCGCCATAGATGAGACGATCTTGTCGTCGCCATGTTTGATAGGCGGGATTGGTTTTTGTCACTGGAGTCGCAGCAATGGTGGTGATCGTTTGGGGCGGCGCAGGTAACGATCCATCTGGGTATTGGAGGAGATCATAGCCAACAAGGAAAGCTTCAACCTGGAGTTGCCAATTAAGGTAATTGGTGGGAAGAAGTTTGGTTACACTGCCAAGGGTGATGTAAGCGAGTGGTTTGGATGATTCATAGGGGTTGTGGATTGAGGTATAGCTGTCGGTGGCCATGGCTGAGGTTAGGAACGACGTCCTGATTTAGCTGGGGCTGGACCGTTTCAGTCTGATACCATATGAAAGCTTAAAGAAAAGAATTATGTAATGTAATTGATAATTTCTCATTAGTTATAGTCATGTATATATACAGAAAATTAAACCTAAAATGGAGTGAGTCAGGTTAACAACTTTCCTACAGACTCTCCACTGATTAGGTGAGTAAATGATGGGTCAACAACAGATTTACAAATCATAATAATTAAAGGGAATTAAATTCTAATTATTATTGATAATGCAAAAGACTAGAGAATGACTGCATATCCATCAATGGATGCAAGTTCAAACAAGACTTGCTAGTGATGAAAATAATGGATGGTGACATCTCACCATTAATACTAGTCAGGCCCTTCATCCAAAAGGCTCGGATGAAAATGGACGTGAACGACAACACCCCACAATTAAAGATCAAAACCTTAAGAGGTTTGCTACAACCTATTTCAGAGGGCCACAAAGTCAGTTCAGTTCAGAGGACGCGAATGGAAGTCCTCCTTTGAGCCATCCTGATAAAGCAAAGGCGTCGAGCTAATGATGTTAAACAAGCTCTTGCTAGGAGGTAACCTAATTTTCTTTAAGATGTTAAACAAGCTCTTGCTAGGAGGTAACCTAATTTTCTTTAAGACCTGGAATCCTTGTGAATAATGCATTATAAACTTAATGTTAAACAAGCTCTTGCTAGGAGGTAACCTAATTTTCTTTAATTCACTTTTGAATCATGCATTATAAACTATTCTTTTAAAATTGATTGATTCACTGGAATCCTTGTGAATAATTTCTCGCGTTAAATCAAATATCTTTTTGAGGACTTTTGTTCGAGGACAAACAAATTTCTAAGTCGGGAAAAGTTTATAAGTGACAAATTAATGTTATTTTCGATAGCATTTATCGACTTGTTTTGCAAGTAATTAAGTATAAAACCCCAAATTTGATATAAATATCGTTTATGTTCGTAAATCGTGCCAGAAAGCTATTACGTATATTTTTTCATACATTTCTATATGGTTTGAGCATGACTACACTAGTATAGAGTAAAGGAAGGCAAGCACACACGCCAGAAGCTACGCAAGAGCATCACAAAGGCATCTCGAAAAAAGCACAATTCGCTAGGCGAGCTAGATGTGGTGAAAGTGATCGAAAATAGAGAGTTTTAGAAGGAAAAACCAAAGGTGGTTCTCTAGACGAGATTTGGTCTGCTAACTAAGACAGTTCAAGAAAAATATTTGAAGACAATTGGTTTTTCCCTCCTTTGAAGAAACCTCGATTCACAAGGCGAGCTGGACTGCGCATAACAAACTTAAGATTTCAAAACCTTTATAAATAGAGGTGTAGTTCATTTCTTTAGAGTAATCCATTGTAAATTCTGAAACATTATAGAGAGAGACCGAGGACAGAGAGGAGAGGAAGCCATTGTTGGGCTAGGGAAACTTGGAGACAAGCTTGTTGATGCTTCTCCAACAGTCATCAACTCTCTTGTGTTAGTCATGCATCTCATGTATAACTAAACATTTTTTTGTGCTTGGATTGAATGTAAATAGCTAGGAACCTATGTAGTAGTATTAATCTGGCTGGTTGTATATGATTTATGCATTCAATATAATCTTTAGTTTAAATCTGTTCTTAACGCTTTGTTGTCGATGTAGTGTTCCACAATTGATGTTTTGATTTAGTTAGAGCCTAGTAAGTCTGACTATTTAATGGACATGATTTAAATTATGTATAGGTGCTATCGCCCGAGAGATCGCTGGTAGGTTTATATTCATGTATAACTTTTCGAGCTTATGCCATATAAACAATTGGCTATTTTACCATTGATGCATCGAAAATCGGTTGTTTCTATGGATCTCGTATCGTTGACCTTAGCAGGAGACGTACATTGAGAGAACGGTGGTGGTATATTTGAAGCAGAAAAAGTATACAATCAATCAAGAGGAAACATATGAGGATAATTAATGAAATTCAATCTCAGCACAACTTTATATATATATATATATACCAGTTTTACTTTGATTAACGTCACCAAAACACTTTTATAATAATATGTTAAAAAAATATGTAGGTACGAACTTAAATCAACTAAGTGCGGTCTCTATGTATTCAGTATTTTATTTATTTTTTATAAAATCCGATATACTAACCACTATGCCGAGGAAACCTCAAAATCCTCTTTTATCATTCTTCAACTAGTATAACATACTTTTTAAGTCCAAACACTAACATTCTCAAAAAATAAACATCATTCCTAAGCAACAGCCATCAATCAATATAATAGTTTTTTATACGTGAGCTTTGTCATTCATTACAATTCTAATCAACTCAAAAAGTTAGTCCATAAAGTTTGATGCGCCAAAAATATATGTATTTTTTTGTGAACAAACATCCTCTACTCACAAGTACAAAGACTAATCTCTTGAACTCGACATGACCTTTATGGATAACAGAGTCTTCTTAAAAAACAAAATTTGACACGAGGACTTGAGATTAAATTGGAAGAGATTTTTAACTATATCATCCAAGTGCTTTTAGATATTTGGTTGATATAAAAAAAAAAACATTTTTTCAAAAAAGGCATGAATAAGGCACACGCCCCAAGTTCAAATTCAATTTCCACACTTGTCATAGGATTTATCACCCCTCTCCTTCTCATTCTCCATTTTCATACTATTCTCTACTTGCACAAAACTCCACAAAACCATCATAACTATCCCTTATCTTTCTCACGAATGCATAATCAACCACCATGTATATAACTACATCCTCTTCTCTTCTCAGAACAACAACCAAACCTAACAAACTATTCTCTTCTCCAATTTCTAGAACCTTCTTTTCTTCTCCTCTATCTTCCCGCACTTCCAGATCCTTCTTCTCTTCCCTACCTCGCTTCAACTGTCGCCTCCATTCTTCCTCTCATCTCTCTCTACGTCCTCAGATCACAGCCGTCGCTCCCGTCGTCGAACGCTTCCACCGCAAAATCGCCACCATGGGTACGTTACTACGTATTCATCATCGTTTTTTTATCTTTGTGATTTTTGGATTTGAATTTTATGTTTTGATGATTTGTTATTGCATTGCAGCTAGCGAAAATCCTTTTAAGAGAAACTTGACAAGTCTTCCTAAGCCAGGTGGTGGCGAGTTTGGAAAATTTTACAGTCTTCCATCTCTCAATGATCCAAGAATTGGTAATTTTTTTAACTTGGCTTCGCATCTGTGAATTCACCGACAGTAAACACGTCGACACTGATAATAATTTTGAGAGAGAAAAATGCTAGCAACCTATAAAGCACGGACACAGACACCATACACGACACATACACATACGTCTACAATGATAATAATTTGAGAAAATGATATAGTTCCATGTAATCTCATGTGTAAGTTTTCTGTTGGTGTTGGACATTGGCACATGTGTCGAACACCAGACACGCCTTTGATCAGTAGTGTCAATCCCACGGAGCTAGCAACGCACTCTTTAACCAACTTCCTAACACACTATCTTAAATTTATATGGGTGCACCAATTTATGTGGGTCCATGTAAATTTGGTGGGACCCATAGGATTTTAACAAAAAAAGAGTGTTGAAAAATGTGTTGCTAACGTTACTCTGTGAGCAATTGAAATGATTGAATGTAACCACATGTGTTGATATTGGACACGAGACATGTTGGATACTGACATATGTCGAACACTTGATACGACTTGCATTCAATCTGAAGTGTCGGTGTTAATAGTCTGGCTTGTTATATTTCATGGCTTGATATTTGTTTATTTATGAAGTTGACTAAATGTAATGGAATATGAGTATTGGTTAAAGTATGTGAAATTTATAATTTTATGTCAATTTTGTAATTTCATATTAATACTGTCCATTACTGAAGATTGCTTTCGTTGATGTATTAAATTACTGTTGATATCAACTTTATTTATGCACAACAGACAAGTTACCATACTCAATCAGAATTCTCCTTGAATCCGCCATTCGTAATTGCGACAATTTTCAAGTCACGAAAGAAGATGTTGAGAAGATTATTGATTGGGAAAACACTTCTACTAAGCAAGTTGAGATTCCTTTCAAGCCTGCTCGTGTTCTCTTGCAGGTAATTTTCAACGAAATCTAAATACAGCGAAATATTTATATTAGTTAAGTGTAATATGTTATCTTCGTTTGAATTTCTTTCATCTCCTCAGGATTTTACAGGAGTGCCCGCTGTTGTTGACTTGGCTTGCATGCGAGATGCTATGAATAAGCTTGGCAGTGATTCAAATAAAATCAATCCTCTGGTATTCATCTTATCACTTGCATACCCTTCTGCTCTTTATGAATCTCATGTATTGCTTAGACAAAAGTTAGCTATTGTCCTGTAACTTTGACACATCTAGATGTACACAATTTCTCCATCTTAATTCGGTAGCTGCCAATAGTATTTTATCTGAAAATTATTTGCTTATATGTTTAGCTTCCAAGGTTTGGTTAATTGAACCAGCCTTTGGTAGAGTTTGGCAATTTTTTTGACTTACTGAATTAAAACTGGCTCTTCAAAGCATGAAAGGTTGCCATCATAAACTTTGATGACTAACTCAATTCTGCATAGTTTAGGTTTTTGGAGTTCGAAAAATGCAAATTTAGACATATTTTCCTATTATTTTATGTTTGTTAGAAGAGGTTCTGAGCAGTGATTGTTGGCAGGTTCCTGTTGATCTCGTCGTTGACCATTCAGTTCAAGTTGATGTTGCAAGGTCAGAAAATGCAGTGCAGGCTAATATGGAACTTGAATTTCAGAGAAACAAGGAGAGATTTGCTTTTCTTAAATGGGGATCAACTGCATTCCGTAACATGCTAGTTGTTCCTCCTGGTTCTGGTATAGTACATCAGGTAAGTTTGGAAGCAAATATGCAAAATGAGTGTATGGTATTTAAATGTCTTTTTTGCTGCTATGTGATACCTCGAGTTCCATCCAGGTCAATCTTGAATATCTTGGACGGGTAGTTTTCAACAATGAGGGCTTACTCTATCCTGACAGTGTGGTTGGGACTGATTCACATACAACTATGATAGATGGGCTGGGTGTTGCTGGATGGGGTGTTGGGGGTATTGAAGCTGAGGCAGCAATGCTCGGTCAGGTACATTACCTTCTTAGTTCTTATTTTGATATATGTTATATAGAGAAGGTTGATTCTATCCATAACACCAATGAGTAATGATTGTCGATGGCATATTTAACTCTTTAGAAGTATTTATTTATTTTCTTTATCTTTGAATGAGCATGTGCTGTAGTTAAAATACAGTGTGATGATTCTAATTCCACGTGCTATGGTACTTGCAGCCTATGAGCATGGTTTTGCCTGGAGTTGTTGGGTTCAAGCTATCTGGAAAAATGCGCAATGGGGTTACAGCAACTGACTTGGTTCTAACTGTGACACAGATTCTTAGGAAGCATGGTGTTGTAGGGAAATTTGTTGAATTTTATGGTACTTAAATACTTTTGACTCTCAAAGGCCTACTGCTAAATATTTGTTTTCTTCATTTTTCAACATAGGATGACTGTCCTTACTAACAGTTTTCATGGTTTCGTTCAATAGGTGATGGTATGAGTAAATTATCTTTAGCTGACAGAGCTACTATTGCTAATATGTCTCCTGAATATGGTGCCACCATGGGCTTTTTTCCTGTGGATCATGTTACATTACAATATCTCAAGCTAACTGGGAGAAGTGATGAGACCGTAAGTACTAGCAACTCATCCATTATTTGCCATGGGATACCTATAGAATAGAACTATTTGATCTTAATTCTGTCTGAATACAGGTGTCGATGATAGAGTCTTATCTCAGGGCAAACGATCTGTTTGTTGATTATAATAAGGTAATGTCAGTATATTGCAGATTTCCTAGACACCCTTTTTAAAAAAAAAAGACATGTGAATATATATTTTGGGGGTATAGAATGCTGATTTAGTTTCCATGATATCAGCCGCAGCAAGATAGGGTATATTCATCATATCTTGAATTAAACCTGTCCGACGTAGAACCGTGTATCTCAGGACCAAAGAGGTACGGTCCCTATTCTCTTACATGCTGCTCTGTCTGTTAATGTGTGTTTATTTTTTTATTTATCAATTTCCATCCTATTGTCAACCTTATAATGCATACTGAATGGCATTCTTTCCAGACCCCATGACCGGGTGCCTTTGAAAGAAATGAAGGCTGACTGGCACGCTTGTCTTGATAACAAAGTTGGATTTAAGGTTAGCAATACAGTGACATTCAAAAATATTTTCTCATGTTTTGTTGTTGTATGAAGAAGATATGATTTTGTACTCTGTAACATGAATTAGCAGTTGATTATCAGTTTTAAACAAATTGCCAAGTATTTATTGGTCATTTGGTTGTTTTGTATATAATGCAAATTTGGTAGTCTCAGTATTTGTCTGTAGTAGCAATAGCAAACCAACAAATAATATAATTTAATTGTTCATGCTTGTTTACCTTTGCTTTCATAATTGGAATTATTGCATCGGACATATTGGCTTAAATCATTTTGTTTCTGCAATGTCAGACCATCAAATATCTATATATTTTTTCGCATGTTCATCCTGTTTTTGTTTGAAATGTAGACCTTTTGACTTGCAGATTTAGTGTCATTGACAAAAATCTTAAGAACATATAAGGTTCATTTTTATAATTGTGTTACTTCTGTCTGCCTGTTTTATCAACTTGCTCAACGTCTAGTGACAATGCTATATTACTGATATAATTATCAACGTCATTTCTGTCGATACTTGTAATTTATATTTATCAAGTTGTTGGTGACTTTCATTTTCAACGAGCGTCAAGCTGATTTATTAGTTTTGTATGACACGTCTTCTGATCTTTGAGAAATTCAAGACCTCCCTTTATTCTAGATGTTACTCGTGTCACTATTTTTTCAAGATTCTATCCTGGTACCTTAATAGCAGCAAAGCTGTCAAAGGCTCTATTTAATTTTATTAGGCTTGCTTTTTCATTTTGGGTATGCAAAAGTGGAGTCATCGTTGTTTCATGGACTGTTGCCTTACCAGAACCTTAGTAATGTATGTTTTATTTAAATACAGGGATTTGCTATACCAAAAGAGGCACAGGGAAAAGTTGCGAAATTTGATTTTAATGGGCAGCCAGCAGAGCTCAAGCATGGCAGTGTAGTGATTGCTGCAATCACAAGCTGTACAAATACATCAAACCCAAGTGTTATGCTTGGGGCTGGTCTTGTTGCGAAAAAGGCTCACGAGCTTGGTTTGCAGGTTAGTATAACAACAATGCTGCGTCCCTCCTTTGTGGTGTTTGTTTTTGCTTCCACTAATAAAAGGGACGAATTGTTTGTCTTATATGTGGTCCTCTTCTTTTTTAAATTCTAACCATTATTGTTTTTTTCCCCACTATTTTGCCAGGTCAAGCCTTGGGTTAAAACAAGTCTTGCTCCAGGCTCTGGAGTTGTTACTAAATATCTACTCCAGAGGTATATTGTACTTCTTACTAGAATTCCACTATTGTAATTTATATCACCGTGTGGCCCTTTCCAGTCTATACATTTAAGGAAATTCAATCTAAATTGTATTTGTTTGTACTTTATGGCAGTGGACTGCAAAAGTATCTAAATGAACAGGGTTTTCATATTGTTGGATTTGGCTGTACAACATGCATTGGAAATTCAGGGGATCTGCATGAATCTGTTGCTTCTACCATCTCAGAAAATGGTCATATTTCATTAAAAAATGCTATTTATTTGAACTGAAGCTAATTTCTGTGCAATGCTTAGATTTATTATATAATATTTTTTAACATATATATCCTCCTAGACTTATTCTGCTTTATATTTTTGCCTTGTTGATTTTTTGTTTGTTTTTGGATCCAGACATTGTAGCAGCTGCTGTGTTGTCTGGGAATCGTAACTTTGAGGGTCGGGTTCATCCCTTGACAAGAGCTAACTATCTTGCCTCACCTCCTCTGGTTGTTGCTTATGCTCTTGCTGGCACGGTATGTGTGTCTAATTCATATTTCAGATGCATTTCTCCATTTTTTTTTTGCTTCTTTCACCTGTTATAGTATTATCTGATTTTCATTTGTTTGTAAAAGGTAACAGTTGTCTGACTCATTTGTTGGAAGTAAACAGACAATCATAAAATTAAGGGTAATAAAAGACATTGATATTGGTGCTAGTTACATAATATGGTTTATGATAGAACATTATGACGTAATTTGATCCATGTAGCCGACCCCACTTAGTAGGAAAAGGCTTGGTTGTTGTTGTAAAAGACATTGATATTGGTGCTAGTTACGTAATCTTCTTTTGTTTGCGATTTGCATGAATCAGCAGCCTTAAGTCGTGTAAGATCTGGGTATACGTGCCTCTGGCTGTGGGTTATGAGAGTCGGCCCATACGGGCTTGGGCTTAACGAAGTGATCCATTTACATGCAAATGAAACCAACTCGATGGTTACTCCCTCTGTTATTTTTTAGTTGTCGTTTTAAGGTTATTTACATTTACCAAAAAAAATCAATAACTTTTGACGAACTATTTGTCCTTTTCCTATAATACCATTAACTATTTATCATCTCAATCCTCCTATTTCTCTCTCTGCAGTAAATACTTAGGGTTTTATTGACAAAACAATAAACTTGTTCTGGGCTAACCCAATAAACTTGTTTACTTTTGTTCCATCGCTTATGGAAACTAGGTTAAATGTATACCCAGCTCTATACATTAGTGTATTTGGACTCAAAGTAGCGGTCCAAATGGATCATTTCCCTTCTCAATTTTTACATATCAAATAATTCCTTAATCTTATTCTAGTAATCTTTAATATACTCAAATTTGGGAGTCTTGATTTTGGATTCAGGTGTTTTCATATGAACAATAAACACTAATGTTTTGGTCCTCTTTGTATATTGAATCAGTGTTGTCGATGACGGAGAGCCAAAAACCCGCCATACCGGTCGATATATGGTGCTTCCATATCCGAGTATGGCGCTGTGGTGCCGCCATCCTTCACCAAATTGGCCATGGCGCTGCCATGGCCGATATTTGACAACTCTATTGAATTAGTTTTGAATATTTTTCCTGAGAGAATGTCTTATCATAGGCTAACATTACTGTGAATGTTCTACCAACTATCAAGTAGAAGCTTTATTTAGAAGCATTATTGTAATTTCATCAAGTCCCTTTTGGTAAAATTTCCAGGTTGACATTGACTTTGAGAAGGAGCCAATAGGGACGGGGAAGGATGGCAAGAATGTCTACCTGAGGGATATCTGGCCATCTACTGAAGAAATTGCAGAGGTGAATGATGCCTAAATTGCTCATTACTTGTAATTTTGGTCTAAATATTTGCCAATGCATATGCCAATATGGAAAAAATAACTCCGGGTGGCTTTATTTGTAGACTGTTCAATCTAGTGTGTTACCTGACATGTTCCGAAGTACATACGAGTCTATCACAAAGGGCAACCCTATGTGGAACCAACTGCAAGTTCCAGCTGACACCCTCTACTCTTGGGACGCCAACTCAACATATATTCATGAACCTCCATACTTCAAGAACATGACCATGGATCCTCCTGGATCTCATGGTGTGAAAGATGCCTATTGCCTGTTAAACTTTGGTGACAGTATAACCACCGATCATATTTCTCCAGCTGGAAGCATTAACAAGGACAGTCCTGCTGCTAAATACCTCCTAGAGCGCGGGGTGGAACGCAAGGACTTCAATTCTTATGGAAGTCGCCGTGGCAATGATGAGGTGATGGCGAGGGGAACTTTTGCCAACATTCGCCTTGTTAACAAGCTCTTAAATGGAGAAGTTGGCCCTAGGACAGTTCACATTCCAACTGGGGAGAAGCTTTATGTGTTCGATGCAGCAATGGTGAGTTAAGCCCTACTAAGTATGTCATGTTATTTGTTCACTGTTTTGAATTTTTGGAGTGGTAAATCATAGTTTATTCTATATCATATTTTATGGTGCTGATGTCTTTTTATAATGTTTTTCAAACTACATGCAGTGTCTTTTTTATTAAATGATAATTTGTAAATGCTACCTTTGATGAATCCATTTGCTTCTTCTGTGCACGAATCAACATCGAGTTTTGCTTATTCAGATTTGACAATAGACACCTAATTCAAGTGCTGCGAACCTTGATAGTCTGACAAGTGACAAGGACATTATGTGTTAATTTAACGTGATACTCCCTTTTATAAAAATTAACTCCCTTTTACTCTCCCCCCAAAAAATAATTAGTAGATACTATTGCACCAAAGAATGTTGTATGCATTAATTAAATTTAGATGTCTTAAGTTTCTAATACCCTGGATTTGTTTTCTTTTGTCAGAGATACAAGACTTCTGGGCAAGACACCGTTGTGCTGGCTGGAGCTGAGTATGGCAGTGGAAGTTCTAGGGATTGGGCTGCCAAGGGTCCAATGTTATTGGTGAGTTCCTTTATAAGTAGTTTATATATTTTGAGTTGTGATTGAGTTGAGTTTTCTATTTGACTTTCTTAAAATCTAAATGTCAATTTTCTGGTGGATGATACATTTACATTTCAATAGGGGGTCAAAGCTGTGATAGCTAAAAGTTTCGAGAGAATTCATCGCAGTAACTTGGTAGGAATGGGTATTATCCCTCTTTGCTACAAACCCGGGGAGGATGCAGACACATTGGGATTGACTGGTCATGAACGTTATACAATTGACCTTCCAAGTAAAATCAGTGAGATCAAGCCTGGCCAAGATGTCAAAGTCACAACTGATAGTGGAAAATCTTTCACCTGCATAGCACGCTTTGACACCGAGGTAATTTAAGCTTATTACCAATTTATGTGTCTTTTCCCGCTCCTTTTTTACTAGAGTTACTATAGCGTTAGCTGGTGATGATCCAATCTAGCCTTAAACATGCTTTGTCATAACCCTGTTTTGTGCCTGATATTCAGGTGGAACTTGCATACTTCAACCATGGAGGAATTCTTCCATATGTCATACGTAACCTCATTAAGCAGTGAAGCTGACGTTGATAGAAAAAAACTACAAGGTCATTGCCAGCTTACGCTTTTCAAGTTGTAAAATGTCACAGAATAAATTTCCAGTAGTTATAGGATCCCTTTAAGGGAGGCAATTTTTGACTCTTATCTAGCATTTATTTGTTAGGCGTATGCATCTACTTTGGTTGTAGATTTCAGTTTTTGTGCAATATATGTCGCCATTGCTGGTTGTGATCGTAGAAGCGAAGCGAAAATTGAGTTTAATTACCAACAAAAGATGGAATGGGAAAGAAAAGAAAAATGCATTCATATATACGATAATTTTTGTGTAGAATTTATTTTAAAAATGATAATGTATTCTCTCTCATATCGGCTCCTTCACCTTACTCTCCAACTCCCATGTTATGCTCTCTCCCGTAGGACCTCCCCAAATCACCTTCACCAAAACAATCTCTTTCCCACACAACTGCTTAACCTTCCATCAATATTCAACGACCTCGTCTCAACGGTCAAATTCTCTCTTACTTCTAAATCATCCACTTGATTCACATGAGACGGATCATACACATACTTCCTCAACTGAGAAACATGAAACACATCATGAAGATTTGACAACGCTGACGGTAACGCAATCCGATACGCTACAGCTCCAACCCTTTCCACAATCTGATAAGGTCCAACAAAACGCGGCGTCAACTTCTTCGACTTCAAAGCTCTCCCGACACCCGTAACTGGATTCACTCTCAAAAACACATGATCTCTAGCTTGAAACTCAATATCCTTCATCCTCTTATCATGATAACTCTTCTGCCTACTCTGAGAAGCTTTCATCTTCTTCTGAATCATCTTAACCTTCTCCGTAGTCTGCTGAACTACCTTCGGTCCAATCAAAGCACTCTCACCCGAATCAAACCAACACAACGGCGTTCTACATCTCCTACCGTACAATACTTCAAATGGTGCCATACCAATACTCGAATGAAAACTATTGTTGTAAGTAAATTCAATCAACGGTAAATATTCACTCCAACTTACACCTTGCTCCAAAACACAAGCTCTCAACAAATCTTCTAAAGACTGAATAGTCCTCTCCGACTGACCATCAGTTTGAGGATGATAAGCAGAACTCAACCTCAACTTAGTTCTGAAAGCTTCTTGCAAACTCTGCCAAAACTTAGACGTGAACCTCAGATCTCTATCTGACACAATGCTAGAAGGAATACCATGCAACTTCACAATCTGCTCAATGTAGATCTCCGCCAACTTATCCAAAGACATAGTAACCTTGACAGGAATAAAATGCGCTGATTTCGTCAAACCACTCACAAAATCCATAGAAATGCTATCTCACTTCCACTCCGGCACAAACAACGGTTGCATCACTCCAAACGGCTTCTGATGTTCCACCTTAGACTTCTGACAAACCAAACAAGCATAAACAAACTCAGCAATATCCCTCTTCATTCCAGGCCACCAAAACAACTTCTTCAGATCTTGATAAATCTTCGTCGCTCCTGGATGAATACTCAAACTACTCCGATGACCTTCTTCCAAAATCTTGGTCTTCAGCTCGGGTACATCCGGTACACAAACTCGACCACGAAATCTCAGAACTCCACTCTCATCCAATCCAAAGTCTACCTCCTTGTCTTGGTTAACCAACACCAAATGATCCACAAGCTGCAAATCCACTCTATGCCCCTTCTTGATCTCTTCAAGAATATTACTCGTCAACTTCAACATCCCTAACTTCACACCATTCGGAGTCAGCTCACTCACCAAACTCAGATTTTGAAACTGCTCAATCAACTCAAACTCTTTTACCACAAGCGCCGACATGTGTAACGACTTCCTACTCGAAGCATCCGCTACCACATTTGCCTTACCGGGATGGTAACTCAACTCAAAATCATAATCCTTCAAGAATTCCGTCCAACGTCTCTGCCTCATATTCAACTCCTTTTGACTGAACAAATACTTCAAACTCTTATGATCACTAAACACCTCAAACTTCGAACCAAAGAGATAATGCCTCCAAATCTTGAGCGCAAACACCACTGCTACTAACTCCAAATCATGGGTCAGATAATTCCTCTCATGAACTTTCAACTGCCTCGATGCATACGCCACCACTTGACCATTCTGCATAAGCACACCGCCTAAACCCATCTTTGAAGCATCACAATACACAACAAAAGGATCCTTCGCACTCGGCAAAACCAAAACAGGTGCAGTCGTCAACCTCTTCTTCAACTCTTGAAAACTCTCTTCACACTTCGAATCCCACACAAAAGCTTGACCCTTACGAGTCAACTGTGTCAACGGCAAAGCCAACTTCGAAAATCCTTCAATAAACCTCATATAATAATCGTCCAAACCCAAGAAGCTTGTAATATCAAAAACATACTTCAGAGTCTCCCACTGCAACAACGCATCAACCTTCGATGGATCAACTGCTATTCCACCTACAGGACCAAGAAAACTCACTTCCCGCAGCCAGAACTCAGACTTCGACAACTTGGCATACAACTTCTTCTCCCTCAAAGTATGCAACACGATCCTCAAATGCTCTGCATGCTCCTCTTCAGACTTCGAATATACCAAGATACCGTCTATAAACACCACCACAAACTGATCCAAATAAGGATGGAAAATTCTATTCATGTATTCCATGAATACACCGGGTGCATTAGTCACACCAAAGGGCATCACAGAATACCCATAGTGTCCATACCTCGTTCGAAACGCAGTCTTAGGCACATCCTCTGACTTCACCTTATCTGGTGATATCCGGATCTCAAATCAATCTTATTAAACACTTCTTTACCAACCAACTGATCCATCAAATCATCTATCCTTGGAAGAGGATACTTGTTCTTAATTGTCACTATGTTCAACTACCGATAATCTACACACAGTCTCATACTACCATCTTTCTTCTTGACCAACAACACTGGCGCTCCTCATGGCGAAACACTAGGCCTGATGAACTTCTTCTCTAACAACTCCTCCAACTGTTTCTTCAGCTCACCCAACTCAGAAGCAGACATCCGATACGGCTGCACCGATATAGGACTAGTTTCAGGTACAACATCAATCACAAACTCTACTTCCCTCTCCGACCCTCTCCGACGGTAAGTCGGTAATGTCATCTGGAAAAACATCCGCAAACTCATTCAGTACCGGCAAATCACCAACTTGAACTTCCCTTCCAACCTTCAATGAAGCAAACATAACAAACACTTGAGACTCTCCGCCCAACGATGCTTCTACTAGCCTTGTAGACAAAAACTCTTCTACCTCCCGCTCCTCCGGCTTAGGAAAAGTCACACTCTTGGTTAAACAGTTGATGTTAGCACCAAAAGTTAGCAACCAATCCATTCCAAAAATCACATCCATATGCTCCAAAGGCAAACAAACTAAATTCAACTTAAAATCCACATCACCAAAATTCACAGGACAAGACCACTCTCAAACTTAAGCACTAGAACCACCTAACTAGAAAGAACAAGTATCGACATTATTCCACATACATGTCGCATACAACAGGATAATCACCAAGTGTTAGCCCGGACTAGACCAACCAGGCTCTGATACCAAATTATAAGGACCCGATCCCCGAGACTACTAATCAACGATAAATAAACATCTAACATACGATCTGAACCTTATATTTCTTTATATAGCTCATATTAAACATATAATATGAAAATCTGATCAATAAAAATAAACAGATCACATCGGAATATCGCAATATACATATAATCATATCGGGTCATCTCAAAACATCTCAAAATAATACATAAGTATCTGGATCATAAAGATCACTCAAAATAAATGCAATAGAGTACGAAAATAAAAATCCCAAAAGACATCCTAATCAGAGCTCCTAACTCTAGACATCTCCAAGAAAAGCAGAAAAACATGAGCTAGGCGTCAAGCCACAACCCATCACGACTCACCGATAGCAAATACTCAATCATGCAGATCAACATCCACAAGGGATGAGACAACAACAGTCACTGGGGGGGGGGGGGGTAAGATATACATTCATTAATAAGGAATAATAAACAAGTGTAGTTCAGACAACATTCATATCATCACAATATTCAAACATAACAAATTGGTTATTCAAGATTCAAGAACATGTAACTCATAATCATATT
Organism: Medicago ruthenica; assembly: GCA_018208015.1. Taxonomy (NCBI): domain Eukaryota; kingdom Viridiplantae; phylum Streptophyta; class Magnoliopsida; order Fabales; family Fabaceae; genus Medicago; species Medicago ruthenica. The sequence goes on from WNNG01000117.1 coordinate 43,522, forward strand.
CTCATATAAGTTTAACCACTTCATCATATCAACTCATCATTAACAATCATTCAATTCATACCCTCATCGATAAACAATTATCAAGTCAATTATGATAATTCAACATATCACATCTTCAATGCACATTTACCAATTAGATGCACAAATTCTCATTAACACATTAATACATAAGACTCATACTTATGCAATGTTCCTAAACGACTCTAGATGTTTTAAGGTACCGCCACCGATGAACTCCCCGAGATCTAAAACCCCGCAATGAATTCATCATACAATCACCGATGAAATCCCCGAGGTCTAAAACCCCACAATGAAATCACCATACAATCACCGATGAAATCCCCGAGGTCTAAAACCCCGCAATGAAATCACCATACCATCTTCGGACTGACTTATGAATGCATGCATTACCATATATTCGACTCACATCAAATACACATAAGACTCGACAACAACATCATCATCATTATCATATATTCTCATATGATTAAACATCGTCACTTATTAACATCATCACTTATCATATAAACTTTCATATGATCAAACATCGTCACTTAATACATAACACGTATCATCATCATTTAATCAAACATCATCAATAACGTCATCAATAACATCATCAATAACATCGTCCATATCATCATTCACATATTCACATCACAAATTTTACTAAAACAAAGTCACACTAACCCATCACTAATTTACTCATCACATTCTCATCATTAATCACTCATAGCACATCATTATGAATTGCAACTCCATCAATACATACTCATTTATTAGCTCTAAAGGCTCTCTTAGACTCAATAATAATTATAAGGATGTTTCATGGTTCATTGGAAAAGTTACGCTGAAGTTTAATAAAAAAAAATGTACATGACATATGTGTAGTATTTTAATCATAACTCAAGTTCTAGAAATCTAAATGAAGTCAAACTAATGACAAATGAAAGCTAACATCCATATCTACAACTTTCATGTTTACACCGAAACCCAGTTCAGAACGGAAAATAGTGGAAAAACCAATTGAAAGCGGAATTTGGGTTTCTGTCCTGACCAAAATCGTGACACGATATTTTCACATCGTGACACGATTTTCACAGAGCCAGAACACCTAATTCTGGACTCAAAATCGTGACACGATTTGGCTGACAGTCAGCCACCAAAAATCAGTTTCTAAAACACATTTTTCACCAAAAATCACTTTTAAATCACTTAATTCAATCCCAACACACCCAAATCATTCCAAATCATTACCAATGATCAAAACACTTATAATTAACACTTTCACCACTTCATAACACCAATAATTACACACTCAAAATCATGATTTCTATCCACTTTTCCAAAATTTCAACAACAACACATAATCGCAACTTAACCATGAATTTATCACTTCAAATCTCTTACAAACATGACATTCTCATACCCAATATCATAACAAGAATATAGAACACATCTTAAAATCATTTCATCAACAACTTAGTCATTTCAACAACAACTTAATCATTTTCACTTAATTAAGTTATTTTCACCAAAACACCAACAACAACAACTTATTTCACAACAAACCACATAATAAACATCGTCTTTTGATTACAATCATATCCTTAACATTAACACAAACTAACAGCAGCAAATTAAGCAGATTCGGTCAAATAAGCACTTTTAGCAAAATCACTTAATTCACAACTTATTCCACATAACTTCATGATTTCTCAAACAAATTACATACTCATAATCAATTACATAATCAACAAACGACATTTAATCATCATATTAATCATCACAAACATCAAAATTCATTAAAGTATCAAATTAACATAATGAAAAATGAAGTTTAAGATGAAGAAAACATGAAATTATCAAGTTTGACATGCTTAATTTAATCAATAAAAAGGAGCACGAATTTACCAAACATTCAGCAACATAATTCATACAATTAATCATAATCTACAACACCCAAACATACCCCAAGCTTATTAAAACCAATTAATGAAGATAATATTCCCCCTTACCTTAGTTTCTTCACTTCTCTTGCTAACCCACTTGAAATTGCTCTTCTCCCAAGCTTTCCTCTTCACCAAGTTTCTCTTGCTTTCTCTCTCTACCTCTTTCTAAGTTTGTGAATAATGAATAACCTAAATTCATCACCACCACTAACTAATGTATTTATAATAAGTTTCTAGGTTATTCCCACTAATGAGCTTAGTTAAACTCTTTAGTGGACTTAGTTATTTCTAACTCACAATTACTTCATTTAAACCTCCCACATTACTTATACACCACTATTTTCAAATTCTGAATTTCTAACATATTACAATTATGCCACTACCCCTCAAATTACTAAAACACCCTTCAACTCCCAAAATTCAATAAATCACCAAAATAAACAATTAAGCACACATAAAATAATGGTGGCATTTAGGGTGCACAAATGTTAAATTTGTGCACCTTGCACAAGTTAAAGGAAATTATTTTTAACCATTAGATTAGAGGGGATCATTGATCTTTATTGTAGACTATCGACACTATATCTTTCTCACTTTATTTTCAACCTCTCTCTACCATCTCCCTCTTTTCACCATCACCACCACCACCACCATCAACTTAACAACACCGATGCCCAAACTTGTCATACCTATATTCATATTCAGTGACCATTTATCCATGCCGGGAAAAAACACATAACTATTGGACCCGATACTTATGAAATCATACTCTTTTGGACCTTTTAGATTACAAGAAAAAAAGAGTAAATTTTTGTTTTTGGATTTATGTCGTTCATTTTGCTGAAGAAGAAAGCAAGAAAGTGAATGGTGACAACCACTATTAGTCACCTCTGCCACCAAACTCTAGATTTTGGCATCGGCGTAAAAAAGTTTTGAATAGAACAGAAAACAAATAAATTGAATAGAATTTTCTTAAACAAATTTTCGACTTCGCCTCCCTAGCCATAACTCCACTACCGGAAGTCGTAACTTTTTCAGATCTGAATTTTTTTTATAAACAAATCTAAAAAAATTCAACATTTAAATCCGGAATGAATGAGAGTCTAATGATCTTTATTGATCTATCGATCTATTTCTTTTTGTGTTCTGGACACCTTCGCCGGAGAGCCACCGTCCACCGCCGTTGTTAAGGACTCCGGTCATCTTCTCTGTTTCATTGTCTGAGCAACTAATCCTGTTTATTTTGATGATTTTTGTTATCAAGTTTTAATGGAAAAGAAGTGTCTTACACTTCCATGTAAAAGAAAAAAGGTCGTAAACTTAACTGATTCTGTGATACAGGGAGTCTGGGACAGAAGTGAAGATGGATTTGTAGAGGATGGGTGTTAGATTTGATACTGACAGACTATGATAAAAATATGTTCTTTAATTGATCCAATGGTCATAACAAATTTGTGCACAAATTTGTGCTTGGTACACAAATTTATTATTTGTGCATGCTAAATGCCACCAACATACGTAGGACATCCAGTGAAAGCTGCATTCCAACTTGATGTGACAATGTTTTTGCAATCATCATGCATTGTCCACATCTTTAAAAATTTACATTGAGAGGCCACATGGTTAACATTCAATTGAAAGTCTAGAAGAATAGGGAAATGATCAAACCTATGTTTAATTAGAGTGAAAACTGATAGATAGGTACACATGTCAATCTAAGAGTATTGATCACATAAAACTCTATCAAGTCTTTTCTTAGTATATCTAGCACCGCTCGTACCATTTGACCAGGTAAAGTCTTATTCTTTAGTAGGAATAAGTTTAAGGTTATTGTTTTCAAATTATAATTCATGATGGTCTTATTTTATACCAAATTACATAGAAACATTCGGTTAAAGACAAATCAGTTGGTTCTGGATTTCCAAATTGTTCTATTTGAATTTTCAAATTCTTTTTTGAAAGAGAATATCTATCAAAGTTGTTACAAGATTGAGTCACGACCAGATCGCTCTCTTTAAGACATTTCGTGGCACTGCCCAAAATTGTGCAAGACAGACTATCAACCACGTCGTCTCCTGGATAAAACAAGCCCAACTACAACTGTGCGGTTAACTACTGCACTGTAGAAAATCGTTCGAGATTTACACCTCCAATTTGGTACTTAGACCACTCTTTAATACTGAAACCATACTAATATGGTATTGTGACCATTCTATTATGGTGCTAACAACATTTTAACCTTTAAGTTCTCCAAAAATTCAATATGGTACTACGACCACTCAAATATGGTGATACCACCATTCTGACTTTTTAACTTCTCCAAGAATGGAAAAATATTGAAAGAATATTTATATACCGTTAAGATTATTAATGATCTTAAATGGACTATGATCTTAAAAGTACTCTTTATTTCGAAGGGACATATATTATCGAAGGGACTATGTTGTTAAGACCTTTCTTAATTCTGAAGGGACATTATACCAAATAAGTACTAAGGTCTTAAGGACACTCTTAAATCCGAAGGGACAGAAAAAGGAGATAAGGAGAAGAATAACTCGTTAACACAAGCTGGGGGGAGAAGAGAGAAAGAGTTCTCGACAACTCAATAAAACTCTTTGGTGTGTTTTTTGAACTGAGAGGAGTCCTATATTTATATAGATATTTTGTAACTGTTTTAGCTAAAATTGCGGCAGCAGTTACTCTAATGAATAAGATCAAAAGAAAACTTAACCACTAATCAGTTCAACAACACTTGTGGATAAGATCAAAAGGAAATAAATCCACAAAAGTGGAGGAAATATACTCATTGGATATGAATGAAGGAAAGATAAGAAACTCAGAGTAACTCTTATTCTTATCACAAACAACATAAGTTAAATTTATGAGAAGTGATATTCACAAATAAAAATAATAATTACTATTACTTTTATCATTATCAAGTATTTAAAATTAAATACCTTAATTTAAACACTACTAATGTGTGTGTTCTATTTTATGTGGGACCCCCACTCTCTATTTTTTCAATTCACATCACACTAGCATAAAGTCTTATTACTTGGTGTTTAACCTTTCAATTTCCTTCCAACTTCACACCAATGTTCCAACAATCCCCCACTTGAATTTAAAAAATGGTTTCAATAGTGACGTCAAAATGTTTCTATAAGGTTGCTAATAATCAAAGGTGTCGCCTACAACTTGAACCTTTGCATAGCGGAAACTATTCCGATTCAACAAGAGTTGCTTACAGCACTGAACTCTATCTCAGACATAGAGTCCGCACACAAACCTTTTCCTAAGGTGTATTCTAAAAGCCCATGCGTTTATGGCCCTGCACGTCTATCCCAGTTTTAACAAACGCTCTAGGTATTCTGCCCCCGAATTCCATAGGAACCGGCCTCAGTTCCGTATTCGTATAGCTAGGTGAGTCTATCAAGAGTACTCCTGTAGCTATGTACTCCACTCAACATAGAATATAGATCTCATTAAGATTTTCTATTATCTCATCCTTCTGTCGCTGCAGGATTCATGCTTTCTTAATTTTCTCATAGCATGTTCTATCACTCATGACTTGTTATTACCCATTGAACCTATTTAGGTCGGGTTACCATCACTTGTGATCTTTAGGCATTAGTCGCATCCTATTGGATGTGTTTATGACTTTCTTTCTAGTAATTCCTTTCTTCAAAGGATTGACTAATTCTTTAGCAGTACATACATGATCTACTTTAACCGTTCCTTTTGAGAGTAGCTAGCTCTCTAATTTGTTATGTGTTCGTGCCTTAATTATCGTCTCTTACTATTGTAGTAACGATTCTCAATTTTGTAATAGCTGTAGTACTATCACAATGAATTAACACTCTTGGCAATAATTTTACCCACTAGGGGATCTCAACTAGCAAGCATTTTCTCAACTTGCTTCTTCACTAGTTTTCTCTAGTGTTCTTATCTCAGATCATTCCTTAGTGAATTGAGTCAATATCATATGTTTCAACAAACAACTCCTCCAGTGATGCTCAATGTGCATCCACTGTCGCTTAAGACTCATATGAAGGATGCTCTATTTTGTATCTTGTACCATTCAAGTACAATAGGATACTGCTCATAATGTAATCCTAGAGTCATAGTCTTCTTAAGGCACCTTATGACTCTTTCAATAGCATGTCAATGTTTCTCATCCGTCTACTGTTAAACTTGCATAAGAGTTCCACGACATAGTCAATGTCGGGTCTAATACATTCAGTGGCAAACCTTAGGACTGCCAATGACGCTCATATATTCTATTTGTCTAACTCTATCTCAAGAGTTCTTGAAGATTTTTACACTTGGATAATATGGTATGCTTGCAAGTTTACAGTCAAATAATTACATTTCCTTAATATCTTCTCAACATTGTGAGATTGATAAAAAAAATTCTCTTTTCTGATCTCGTAATCTTGAAACCAAGAATTACTTTAACTTCGCCTATGTCTTTCTTATCAATGTTGTTGATAAACAATGATTTCTCATAATTTATAGCATGAAGCTTTGAACCAAATATGAGCAAGTCGTCTACATGGAGACATATGATCGTACAAATGTTATTTCCATATTTGTAGTGAATACATTTGTCACTTTCATTCACTTTATACTCATTCGATATCTTTAGGTTGTCAAATTTTTCATGCCATTTCTTAGGAGTTTATTTTTAGACCATGCAAAGATTTTTCTAACTTGCTGACCTTGTTTTCTTGTCCTGAATCACAAAACCTTATGGTTGTTCCATATAGATTTCTTCTTCTAGTTCACCATTTAATGAGTCAACTTTCACATCTATTTGCTGTACTATCAATTTATGAACAACTGCTAAAGGGACAAGCACCCTTATGTATATGATTCGATTGACTGGTGACTAAGTGTCGAAGAAATCTATATTTTTTCTCTTTGCCTAAAACCTTTTTCTACAAGGTGAGCCATGTATTTATAACTGAATGTCATACCCCAATTTTTGACCTAAAATTTATTTTTTACTCGTCTTTTTAGTTCGGAATTTTTCGTCGTCTCAGACGAAATTTCGACAGAGAAGTATTTTAAAATACCTCATTTTTTTTTTAATTTCGTCCGGGTCCGTCTTTTTGTTTTTATTATTATTTTTTTTTATTTTTTTTATTTTTTATTTTTATTCTTTTAAATGTTTTATTGTTATTTTATTTAGTACTATTATTTCTTTTTTAGTTGCCTTTTTAATTTTTAGAGCTGACATTTTTTTTTAGAGAAGACTTTGTTTACAATTTATTGTGTTTTGATTTGTAACTTATTTGTTTTTATTGAGTGTTATTGCCACTTATTTTGTCAACATTGTCCTTTATTGAGTATTAGTGATGGCAATTAGTATGTTAAAAGGGAGCCATTAGAAACAAAACGGGGGGAATGGAATCAGAGGCCAATAACGTGTAGGAATAGAAGCAAGTAATCAGAATGAACCAAAACCAACAAAAACAAAACCCATTTCACAACACAATCTCTTACCTACCAAAATTGACAGAGTCAATATCAATTTACATGCTAACCATTCTTCACAAAACCATTCTTCACCAGTAATAGTAGAATTATTACTATTTTATTATACACACATCAAAACCATTCTTCACAAATCCACACCTTTTTCCCCACTCCCCAATACTAAACCACACAATCATCCTTCCATCCCCCTCAACTCACACGACCACACACCACAATCAGCCTTCCACCCCCCATCCCTTGCTGCTGCACCCCCCTTCCTTCTTTATTTATTTTATTTTATTTTATTTCTTTTACCATTTCTTGCTTTTACTTTTAGTCTTTATTTATTTGTCATGCATTTTATTGCTTTTATTTTTTAGCACATCATGCATTTTTATCTTTATTTATCTTCCTTTTATTTCATGCATTTTCATTTTAGTTTTACTCTAGCATATTTATTTTCATGCATTTGCAATTTTGTTTTTTCCTTATTTATGTTTTTGTCATTTTTATTTCATTGTGTTAGAATGTACTTAGGACCAATGTAAACCATAAATGAGAATTTGCACTGACACTCACTTTATTTATTCTGCTTTATGTCTTTATTTATTTTTATTTATTTCGCTTTATAAAAAAAAAATACAAAAATATTAGGTTAGTTTAATTTTCAAAGGATTTCGTGGTGATCCAACGTCACCACGAAAATTCCTCGCGTTTATATTTTTAGTCTTAGTCCATATTTATAAAAAAACAAAAACATGCAAATAATCAAAAATCACAAAAAATTTTTTCTTAATAAACCTTGATTTTCAATCAAGTGTCCGTTTTTTCTCTTTTATTAAAAAATCATTAATCCACCTTAATCACACTTTAATCATTTTCAAAAATAAAAAACACAAACCAATCTTATTTTTGCCACTTGGCTTTATCTTTATCTTTAAAACCTTTTTTTAAAACAAATAAAAAACACAAAACAAATCAAACGTCATTTTTACCCCGAACTACGAGGTTTTGATCCCTCACGGGTACGTAGGCAGAGGACTCTGTCCTTCCAAATCATAAAAAATACAAAAAAAAAACATTTTTATTTTTCCTCGCTACTTTAATTCATTCTTTTCTTTCTTTTAAAAAAAAATAAGCAAGTTATAGCCCAAAATAAATAAATAAAATCAAGAGGTTCTCGTAGAGTACTACGAACGTTTAGGGTGCTAACACCTTCCCTAAACGTAACTAACCCCCGAACCCTAAATTTTTAATTTGTGGTAATTTAGAACTTTTTTCCACTCTTCCTTTAAAAAATTAAAAGTTCAGTCGTGAAATAAAAGTAGTGAGTCAACGCTAATCAATAGCTTGATCTCCGAAAATCACCGCGACAGAAATGGCGACTTCACTGGGGATTCCCTAAGAGGGTTGAGCCTAACTTGGATTTATTTAATTATTTTGTGCTATAACTTGCTTAAAACAAAAATAAGGTTGGAAATATGTGCCTGTGTTTTTTTTTTCTTTTTTACATGAGTGGTGAGATAAGTCCTACACCCGGACTTGAGGGAAACATAAGATAGGATGGTGGTATAATCAAAGTGGCTTTCCGAGGGTAAATTTCGGATGTGACACATGTGATAACCCCGCTCAATGGAGGGATCTTGGAAGTATTATTATGTTGGCATGAGTAAGTCGTGTCCGGCATTGATATTTTCAAGTGACCTATGAAGTTGAGGACCTTTAGTTACCTTTAACCCATCTTGGCCTTTTAGGACGTAGTGCGGTGGCTAACCAAGAGTAATCTTGAATTAGTTGATACGCGATACTACACTCAAACGAGACTTTCTTACAAATATTATTGGATCGGGAGTCAATCTCGTAACCCGATGATATTTGGAAGGGGTTGAGGACTTTGGGAACTTGGTAGAACCCGTGATACAGGTACTAATGAAACCATAGTCCTTACCAAATGGCGTGTTTACCCTCGACTCCAATCTTATGGACTTAACCTCACCATGTTTTCTCCGTTCTTTAGCATAACCATGCATGCATGCACTCATTCATAAACATTTTTTCATCCAATTATCGAAGGACTTAAACAAGTTTTTTTAAACATCATAGATGAGCACTAGGAAGTACACCTTCAAGAGCCCTGATTTGTTGAATTTAAGGAAGCTAGGAGTCTTTAGATTTATTTTAAAAAATCTAGCTTCCACTAAAGGACTTTTGAATTGGTCCCTTGGCTTGGTTTCTAAGAAAGAACTATTTTGTAATGCCTTGGTGCTCAAATGAAATGCTCAAACCATGATGTTTACAATTACTTCAACAAAATCCTTCGATAACAAACCCTTCTTTTTTTTGCATAAGCATAATCATGCATCATACTGCATTCATAGTTTCTAAATCGAGTCTCATCCTTTGTTTCATCACAAAAAGGTCAATCTGCCGCAGTCAAAGAAAGTGGCCCGGCGCATTCAATACAAACGCACTCGCACGTACAATACTTGTGCAAACATAAGAGAGAAAATGGGTGTGTCTGTGCAAACACAAGGAAGGATTTGCCGCAATTGGGTCGCTGTTGACATTCCCTTAGTTACTCATGGGTCCAAGTAATGTGTTTTCGTTGTCTTGTCTTTTCAAAAATCCTTTCGTTTCGCCCGATACGAAAGTGAAATCATGCAGGGCTCTACTTTTGTCTTCAAGTTACCACTATCAATGAAAAAATTGTCGTTTCTTTCGCGACTTTTTATTTTTATTTTACTGCTTTTCTGGAAAATGGTAACACAAAAAACCCAAAAAATATTTTATTTTATTTTCAATCAATTTCAAAAGGTCTGCATTTTTCACTCATTTTCTAAAATCAATCATCAATCATATGTAGACTGAACATCAATAAACCCGTTGAACACTGTAACCCTATGCTCTCTCCCGACTTTGAGTTCCCTGTCTACGAAGCTGAAGAGGAGGAGGATGAAGGGATTCCCGTAAAGATATATCGGTTATTAGTATGACATGAAAGCCATTCAGCCTCATGAAGGAGCATTTGAAATGATTAACTTGGGTTCCGAGGAACTGCCACTACCGTATTCCTGATAAAATTCCAGATGAATGGTGCCATTGAAGCTGCAAAAAAAAAAACAACAACAACAACAAAAGAAACAAAATGCAAAAAGGAAAAATACATCAAGAAGATAATGCAGAAGATGGTAGCCACTTACAAGACTGACATGTTACCGTATGCTTTGAATGGGTACCGTACCTCAGTGCGCACTTCAACAGGGGCAACCCCTTTCTCTTTAGTTTACGACATGGAAGCCAAGTTGTCCCGTCAATGAGAGTTATGATGGAAGCCAAGTTGTCTCAGGTTGAATGGTGTCAAAGTAGGTATGATCAGCTGAACTTGATTGAAGAAAAACGCATGGCCGCCTTGTGTCATGGTCAACTATATCAAAAAAGGATGAATCAAGCCTTTGACAAGAAGGTTCGTCCCCGTGAATTTCAAGAAGGAGACCTTGTGCTCAAAAAGATTTTATCCTTTCAACCGGACTCCAGGGGCAAATGGACGCCTAATTATGAAGGCCCATATGTCGTCAAAAGAGCGTTCTCCGGTGGTGCAATGACTCTTACAACTATGGATGGTGATGAGCTTCCTCGTCCTGTGAACGCCGATGCAGTCAAGAAATACTTTGTTTAAAAAATAAAAGAACAGCTCGGTAAGTCGAAAACCCGTAAGGGCTGCTTAGGCAAAAATGAGCGTCTCGGTGGACTGAAAACCCGAAAGGGCGGTCCAGGCAAAAATTAGAGACATGAAACAGAAGATAATCATCCTGATAGATCGAAAACCCGAAAGGGCGGTCTATGCAAAAGTTAAGGATCAAAAGACAAAGTAACTGCATCAGGTTGGCCATGAGTCACTTGGGGCACATTAGCAGTCAAAGAGACTCTGAATCCGAGGCATCTAAACTGTGGAATTCAAAGTTTGTTAGGGAGAATAGCGGTTATTGTGTTCAATGTACCTTCCCCTTATATTTACCATTTTCCAAACTTTGTGAAATCCGTGGAGCCACGCCATTTGCGGGCCACCACTCTGTTAAATGAATTTGAGCCTGTGCCTTTTATTTGGAATTCTCATTTATTCGGTTTACAAAATTTCTTCTATTTTCGTTGGTAGTACTTGAAGCAGAATATTTTTCAAAAAAATCTTAAATCTTTTTTTTATATCTTTTGGAAAGCATAAACAACGAACACATTCTCTCTGAACTCATGAATAAGTGAACTGTGCGTCAACAGTTATCCTGAGAACGGACAAACTCTGCAGGTTAAACACGGTCAATTGATTGAAAAAAAAAAAAAAAGAAAAGAGCTCGGTAAGTCGAAAACCCGAAAGGGCGGCTTAGGCAAAAATGAGCGTCCCGGTGGATCGAAAACCTAAAAGGGCGGTCCAGGCAAAAATTAGGGGCATACAAAAAGAATATATTCCCGGTGGACTGAAAACCCGAAAGGGCGGTCCAGGCAAAAGTTAGGGATTCAAAAAAGGAAAAAAAAACAAAAAGCATGACCACAGAAACGCCAGTTCTTCTGCCAGGTCTATGGATTAACACGTCTCCCCCAGGAAGGGTTTACTCCCCACCGTTTGTTGCATACATCGGGCTTTACCCCGTCAATGTCTTGATATGCCCCCAATGGCATCACCCCCAATAAAGATTGCTGAGTGTTTGTACTGCGTCGTCGGTCCACTTTCCATCTTACCTGTCCAGTCTCGTCTCATCAAGTCCATCAGTTATACTATCCCACAAGTCAATCCTCCATACAGTCATACAAGTCGTATTGTCTTACATACATTCATACATTCATGCATATACACATTCATGCATACACAACATGCACATAACCTCATTCAATACATGGTTGCATTAACCACCCTGAGTCTTGTTTTTCATACCAATCGGTCATGAACATTTTTTTTAACTCTCTTTATCCCCAAATGTCATCCCCAGTGTGTCTGGTCCAGAGATGTCATCCTCTTTATGCCAAGCGGCAGTTCTTTAACGAACAGCTTGTGCGTACCTTTATTCCTTGTCGTCAATGGCAGTTCGGCAACAACCCGAACAGTTGACATCTACTTTTGCTCCTTGTCGTCAATGGCAGTTCGGCAACAACCCGAACAGTTGACATCTACATTTATTTCTTGTCGTCAATGGCAGTTCGGTAACAACCCGAACAGTTGACATCTACCTTTACTTCCTTGTCGTCAATGGCAGTTCGGCAACAACCCGAACAGTTGGCATCTATCTTTGTTCATTGTCGTCAATGGCAGTTCGGCAACAACCCGAACAGTTGACATCTACCTTTACTTCCTTGTCGTCAATGGCAGTTCAGCAACAACCCGAACAGTTGGCATCTATCTTTGTTCATTGTCGTCAATGGCAGTTCGGCAGCAACCCGAACAGTTGACATCTACCTTTACTTCCTTATCGTCAATGGCAGTTCGGCAACAACCCGAACAGTTGGCATCTATCTTTGTTCATTGTCGTCAATGGCAGTTCGGCAACAACCCGAACAGTTGACATCTACCTTTACTTCCTTGTCGTCAATGGCAGTTCGGCAACAACCCGAACAGTTGGCATCTATCTTTGTTTATTGTCGTCAATGGCAGTTCGGCAACAACCCGAACAGTTGACATCTACCTTTACTTCCTTGTCGTCAATGGCAGTTCGGCAACAACCCGAACAGTTGGCATTTGTCTTTTATTTCTTGTCGTCAATGGCAGTTCGGCAACAACCTGAACAGTTGGCATTTATCCTTTATTCCTTGTCGTCAGTGGCAGTTCTTTAACGAGTAGCTTGTGCATTTTCCTATCCAGTCTTTTGTCGTCAGTTGGCCAGTTCGGCTACGTCCCGAGCAACTGACATTTATCTCTTACCTTCCTTAAGCTACCCTCACAATGGTAGTAGGTAAAATATGTCATCTGTCTGTATTAAGCTATCCATACAACGATAGTAGACGGTGTCTCCTTTTATATTACCTCTATTAAGCTATCAATACACGATAGTAGGTAATACATGTCACCTCCTTTAAGCTATCCATACAACGATAGTAGACGGTGTCTCCTTTTATATTACCTCTTTTAAGCTATCAATACACGATAGTAGGTAATACATGTCATCTGTCTTCCTTAAGCTATCTATACAACGATAGTAGACGGTGTCTCCTTTTTATATTACCTCTTTTAAGCTATCAATACACGATAGTAGGTAATACATGTCATCTGTCTTCCTTAAGCTATCCATACAACGATAGTAGACGGTGTCTCCTTTTATATTACCTCTTTTAAGCTATCAATACACGATAGTAGGTAATACATGTCATCTGTCTGTTTTAAGCTATCCATACAACGATAGTAGACGGTGTCTCCTTTTATATTACCTCTTTTAAGCTATCAATACACGATAGTAGGTAATACATGTCATCTGTCTGTTTTAAGCTATCCATACAACGATAGTAGACGGTGTCTCCTTTTTATATTACCTCTTTTAAGCTATCAATATACGATAGTAGGTAATACATATCATCTGTCTTCTTTAAGCTGTCATCTTTGTTGATAGTAGACAATTCCTTCCCCAGTGAAACTATGTTATCCCCCAGTGGAGTCGGATCCCTTGCTTTAACAAACTCGGGTATCCTTTGGTTTTGTTTTACCCCAGTCGGGTCAGCTTCGCCGTCTTGCATTTGCATTTGCATCACGAGCATCTCACATTGTTTCTTTTAGGTCCAAAATTGGCGTACTCTGTATTTAAGTCCCTTCGACCCGTCGAATCCAAGATTTTCTTTTCAGATCTCCGGACGAAGAGACTTAAATAGGGGCATCTGTCATACCCCAATTTTTGACCTAAAATTTATTTTTTACTCGTCTTTTTAGTTCGGAATTTTTCGTCGTCTCAGACGAAATTTCGACAGAGAGGTATTTTAAAATACCTCATTTTTTTAATATCGTCCGGGTCCGTCTTTTTGTTTTTATTTTCTATCTTTATTTTTAAATATTTTATTTGTTACTTTATTTAGCATTTTTATTTACTTACTTTTTTTTTAAAAAAAAAAAACAGCTGACTTTTTTTTCATTTATTGTAGAGGAGACTTTGTTAATATTCATTGTGTTTTAATTTGTTTTAATTTGTCCATTATTGAGTTTTATTGTCTTTTAATTTGTCAACATTTTCTTTATGATTAGTGTTGGCAATTAGTTTTTAAACACAGTAGCAGCACAGCCAAAAGGGGGGAGGCCATTTCAAAATCCATCAGAATTCACTCAGAACAAAGAGCACAAAATCAAAAAAATCAACACAACACATCAGTGAAATCAAAAAACAAAACCGTACGGCCAAAGCATAACCCCCTCCAACCACCATAACCCAAAACTCAACCAAATCCCTCCTCCACACATTCACGGCCCTCACCACTATACCAAACCCAATCACACCTCACGGCCAAGCCACACCCTTCCCAAACACACGCGCTCCTCTCTCCTCCCTCCACCACAATCCAGCCACCAAGTCCAAAAACGCACAACAAAACCTACACAACTACAACCACTGTACAAACCCAACCTCCCTAAAAACGCACCACCACTAATCAGCCCAAAACCATACGGCCTCACCCCTCAATCAATCCCAACACACGACCTAGCCCTCTCCTTCCTCACCCATAAAACCCACATAACAACAACAACAAAACGGTACGGCCCCAATTTCTCCTTCACCACTACACAACCGTCATCACTCACCTCATCCTCAACACAAAAATACAATCCACACTCACATTCACGTCCACCTCACAACCACTCCAATCCCTCCGCCCTTCTCCTCCACTCACGGCCGCACCTCCCCACACCAACAGTACACGCGACCGCCACCAAACCCAAACCAACACGCGCGCCCCTCCCTCACCCACGTACATAACCAGCTTGCGTTTTAGTTAATCTTCTTGTTGAATTTGTGTTTTCTGTTTCAGATTTGCCATGAGGAAAAAAAAGAGAGAAGGGAGAGGATGAAGGAAGAGAGAAGAGAAGAGAAGAGAGAGAAAAGATATAAAAAAAATGAACAAAAAAGGTTGTCTGATTTATTTAAGCTCCGAACCGGTTCGGTTCCCTTAAACCGAACCGGTCCGGTTTTCTCTACTCTTCAGCCCAATGGGCTTTGCACGCCCTAGTCTTCTACTTCCTGTTTCATTTTTCTGCCTGCTAAGTGCACCCCATTTCCTGCTGCTTGCACCCCCTTTCCCCTTTATTTTCCATCTTTTATTTTCTTTTTATTATTCCTTTTCTTGCACTTTTAGTTTAGTCATTTTGTTCTCATGCATTTTATTTTAATGTCTTTATTTTTAACACATCATGCATTTTTATTTTTTTATTTTCCTTTTATTTTATGCATTTTCATTTTAGTTTTATTCTTAGCATATTTATTTTCATGCATTTGCAATTTTGTTTTTTTCTTGTTTATCATTTTGTCATTTTATTCCATTTTATTAGAATGTATTTAGGTACAATGTAAAGTATAAATGAGAATTTGCGCCGACACTCACACTTTATTTATTTTGCTTTACGTTTTTTATTTATTTCGCTTTATAAAAAGAAAAATACAAAAATAATAGGTAGTTTACATTCGAAAAGGATTTCGTGGTGATCCAACGTCACCACGGAAATTCCTCGTCTTTAATTTTTAGTTACGTTTTAGTCTTAGTCCATTATCAAAAATAACAAAAACATTCAAATAATCAAAAATCACAAAAAAATATTTTCATAAATAAACCTTGATTTTCAATCAAGTGTTCGTTTTTTTTCTTTTATTTTCTTAAAAAAAATCATTAATCCACTTTAACTACACTTTAATCCTTTTCAAAATTAAAAAACACAAATCAATCTTATTTAGCCACTTGGCTTTTATTTTTAAAACCTTTTTAAAAAACAAATAAAAAACATCAAACAAATCAAACGTCATTTTTTACCCCGAACTACGAGGTTTTGATCCCTCACGGGTACGTAGGCAGAGGACTCTGTCCTTCCAAATCATAAAAAATACAAAAAAACGTTTTTATTTTTTCTCACTATTCTAATTCATTCTTTTCTTTCCTTAAAAAAAAAATAAGCAAGTTATAGCCAAAATAAATAAATAAAATCAAGAGGTTCTCGTAGAGTACTACGAACGTTTAGGGTGCTAACACCTTCCCTAAATGTAACTAACCCCCGAACCCTAATCTCTAAAAATGTGGTAATTTAGAACTTTTTTCCACTTTTCATTTAAAAAAATTTAAAAGTTCAGTCGTGAAATAAAATTAGTGAGTCAACGCTAATCAATAGCTTGATCTCCGAAAATCACCGCGACAGAAATGGCAACTCTGCTGGGGATGTCCCTAAGAGGGTTGAGCCTAACTTGAATTTATTTAATTATTTTGTGCTATAACTTGCTTAAAATAAAATATGTAAATATGTGCATATGTGTTTTTTTTCCTTTTACGTGAGTGGTGAGATAAGTCCTACACCCGGACTTGAGGGAAACATAAAATAGGATGGTGGTATAATCAAAGTGTCTTTCCGAGGGTAAATTTCGGATGTGGCACATGTGATAACCCCGCTCAATGGAGGGATCTTGGAAGTATTATTATGTCGGCATGAGTAGTCATGTCCGGCATTATTATTTTCAAGTGACCTATGAAGTTGAGGACCTTTAGTTACCTTTAACCCATCTTGGCCTTTTAGGACGTAGTGCGGTGGCTAACCAAGAGTAATCTTGATTTAGTTGATACGCGATACTACACTCAAACGAGACTTTCTTACAAATGTCGTTGGACCGGGAGTCAATCTCGTAACCCGATGATATTTGGAAGGGGTTGAGGACTTTGGGAACTTGGTAGAACCCGTGATACAGGTACATATGAAACCATAGTCCTTACCAAATGACGTGTTTACCCTTGACTCCTACATTTTGGACTTAACCTCACCATGTTTTCTCCGTTCTTTAGCATAACCATGCATGCATGCACTCATGCATAAACTCATTTTTTCATCCAAATATCGAAGGACTTAAAAAAGTTTTTTAAACATCATAGAGGAGCACTAGGAAGTACGCCTTCAAGAGCCCTGATTTGTTAAATTTAAGGAAGCTAGGAGTCTTTAAATTTTTCCTGTTAAAATCTAGCTTCCACTAAAGGACTTTTGAATTGGTCCCTAAAAAGGGAACTGTTTGTAATGCTCGAAAGAATGTTCAAACCATGATGTTTACAATTACTTCAACAAAGTCCTTCGATAACAAATCTTTCTTCTTTTTGCATAAGCATAATCATGCATCATATCGCATTCATAGTTTCTCAAGCCGAGTCTCACGTCTTGTTTTTTCCGAAGGTCTATCTGCCTAGTCCAAGAAAGTGGCCCGGCGTCCTCAGCAGAAACTAACTTACAACACTAGGGCATATCAGAGAAAAAGAATGGAACATTTGGAACAAGAGAATCAGGCACTCCGGGAGGAAATGACATCCATGCGGACCAAGATCGAAGAATTGACAGAGTTGGTAAAGCTGCTGGCAGCCGCACAAGTTCATCCACCGTCTCCTTCCCCTAGCCATCTAGCTCAGTTGATAACTACTACTACTTCGGCTCCGACAGCGCACACCAGTGCTCCACAATACACTATGCCCGACGGATATCCCTGGGGCATGCCTTTTAGCTCCGGTGAAGGATTCATCCCTATTCCTGCTGCAACTTCTGCTCCTCAACCTGGAATTACTTTTCCTCAGGCTACTATGGCTTTTTCAGCTCCAGTGATTCATACCACCCAGTACGACAATGAACCTATCTTTCACACTGAAAGTGTAGGGGCTCAAGATCGGATGGATGACTTCCAAGAAAAGTTTGACAAGATGCAACAGGAAATCAAGGCCCTCCGCGGGAAGGATCTGTTTAGGAAAAATGCCCACGACCTCTGTTTGGTGCCAAATGTCAAGATCCCGCCCAAGTTTAAGGTCCCTGAATTTGAGAAGTACAAGGGGAACACTTGTCCTCAAAGCCACCTGATAATGTATGCTAGGAAGATGTCTACCCAGACGGATAATCATCAACTACTCATCCATTACTTCCAGGACAGTCTGACTGGCGCCGCTTTAAAATGGTTCATGAGTTTGGACAGCATCAGGATTCGAACTTTCAATGACTTGGGAGAAGCCTTCATCTGCCAATACAAGTACAACCTGGACATGGCCCCAGACAGAGACCAACTCCGGGCCATGGCTCAAAAGGATAAGGAGACTTTCAAAGAGTATGCCCAAAGATGGAGGGAGATTGCTGCTCAGATTAACCCACCACTAGAGGAGAAAGAAATGACCAAAATTTTCCTAAATACTCTTGGTTCATTCTATTATGAGCGGATGATTGCAAGTGCGCCTAGTGATTTCACTGAAATGGTTAATATGGGGATGCGTCTGGAGGAAGGAGTCCGAGAGGGACGTTTAGTTATAGAAAGTGCCTTTGCTGCCAGCAGTACAAAGAAGTTTGGGAATGACTTCTCAGGGAAGAGAGAGCAACGGGTAAGTATGGTGGCTCATGGGCAGCCTCAGCAACAGTATCAACAACAGTCTCGACAACAGGCTCCCCAACAGTTCACCCAACAGAATCGGGTCCAGTTGATATCGCAGTTTGATCCAATTCCCATGACGTATGCAGAGTTGTTTCCCGCTTTGCTTGATAAAAAGTTAGTTCAGACTAAGGCGCCCCCTCGGGTACCTGAAAGGTTGCCACGTTGGTATAGACCTAATCTCTCTTGTGCTTTCCACCAAGGGGCACCCGGTCACGACATTGAGCATTGTTTCCCCTTGAAAGCTGAAGTCCAAAAGTTGGTCCAGGCTGGTGTCCTGTCCTTCAAAGATTTGAACCCCAATGTGCAAGCTAATCCACTACCGGATCATGGGACTGCATCTATTAATATGGTGCAAGTTTGTTCAGAGGCTTACCCAGTTGAAAACAACCTGGAGGAGGTGGCAGCTAGCTTTGTGACACATGGCAGAGTTCGCCGCAATTGGGTCGTTGTTGACGTCCCTTCCGCTATTCATTGTTCTAAATAACATTTTGTTGTTTTTGCTTTTCGTTTTAAAAAAATAATAATCCTTTCGTTCCGCCCGATACGAAAGTGAACTTTTGTAGGGCTTTTTGCTTCATGTATTTCCATCATAAAATAAACAAGTCGTTTTGTTCTCGACTCTGTCTTTTTATTCTTTGTTTTTTTTCTGGAAAATGGTGAACACAAAAAACCAAAAAATATTTTATGTTATCAATTTCAAAAGGTCTGCATTTTTCACTCTTTTTCTAAAATCAATCATCAAATCATATGTAGACTGAACATAAATAAACCCGTTGAACACTGTAACCCTATTGTCTCCCCCAACTTTGATTTCCCTGTCTACGAAGCTGAAGAGGAAGAGGATGAAGGGATTCTCGAGAAGATTTCTCTGCTACTAGAATATGGAAAAGAACATCATTCAGTCTCATGAAGAAGCACTCGAAATGATTAACTTGGGTTCCGAAGAACTGCCATTACAGTATTCCTGATAAAGTCCCAGATGAGAGGTGCCATCGAGGCTGCAAAAAAAAAAACAAAAAAGAACATCAAAAAAGAATAAAAGCAAAAAAAAAACAAAAAGGAAAATACATCAAGAAGATTGGCGCAGAAGATGGTAACCACTTACGAGGACTTGCATGGGATGTTATCGTATGCTTTACACGGATATCGTGCTTCAGTGCGTACCTCAACAGGGGCAACCCCTTTTCTCTTTGGTATGAAAATTCTAATGGAGGTCCAGTTGTCAGAGGCTGAATGATGTCAAAACAAATATGATCAGTTCGAACTTGATTGAAGAGAAACGCATGAATGCTTTGTGTCATGGGCAGTTCCCGTGTGTTCCAAGAAGGAGGTCTTGTGCTCAAAAAGATTTTATCATTTCAACCGGACTCCAGGGGCAAATGGACGCCAAATTATGAAGGCCCATATGTCATCGAAAGAGCATTCTCCGGTGGTGCAATGACTCTTACAACTATGGATGGTGATGAGCTTCCCCATCCTGTGAACGCCGATGCAGTCAAGAAATACTTTGTCTAAAAATAAAAGAACAGCTCGGTAAGCCGAAAACCTGTAAGGGCGGCTTAGGCAAAAATGAGCGTCTCGGTGGACTGAAAACCCGAAAGGGCGGTCCAGGCAAAAATTAGAGACATGAAACAGAAAATAATCATCCTGATAGATCGAAAACCCGAAAGGGCGATCTATGCAAAAGTTAAGGATCAAAAGACAAAGTAACTGCATTGGTCTGATCTCTACTCACTTGGGGCACATTGAATGTCAAAGAAGACTCTGAATCTGAAGCATCCAAACGGCGGAATTCAAAGTTGTTAGGGAGAATAGCGGTTATTTGTGTTCAATGTACCTTCCCCTTATATTTACCATTTTCCAAACTTTGTGAGATCCGTGGAGCCACGCCATTGGCGGGCCACCACTCTGTTAAAATGAATTTGAGCCTGTGCCTTTTATTTGGAACTCCTGTTTATTCTGTTTATAAAACTTCTTCTATTTTTGATGGTAGTACTTGAAGCAAAACTTTTTTCAAAATTATAAATCTTTTTATTTTTGGAAAGCATAAACAACAAACACATTCTCTCTGAATTCATGAATAAGTGAAGTGTACGTCAACAGTTATCCTGAGAACGGACAAACTCTGCAGGTTGAACATGGTCATTGCTAAAAAAAAAAGAAAGAAAAAGAAAAAGAAAAGAGCTCGGTAAGTCGAAAACCCGAAAGGGCGGCTTAGGCAAAAATGAGCGTCCCGGTGGATCGAAAACCTGAAAAGGCGGTCCAGGCAAAAATTAGGGGCATACAAAAAGAATATATTCCCGGTGGACTGAAAACCCGAAAGGGCGGTCCAGGCAAAAGTTAGGGATTCAAAAAAGGAAAAAAGAACAAAAAAGCATGACCACAGAAACACCAGTTCTTCTGCCAGGTCTTTGGATTAGCACGATTCCCCCAGGAAGTGTTTGCTCCCCACCGGTTGTTGCATACATCAGGCTTTACCCCGTCCATGTCTTGATATGCCCCCAATGGCATCATCCCCAACGAAGATTGCTGAGTGTTTGTACTGCGTCGTCGGTCCACTTTCCATCTTACCTGTCCAGTCTTGTCTCATCAAGTCCATCAGTTATACTATCCCACAAGTCAATCCTCCATACAGTCATACAAGTCGTATTGTCTTACATACATTCATACATTCATGCATATACACATTCATGCATACACAACATGCACATAACATCATTCAATACATGGTTGCATTAGCCACCCTGAGTCTTGTTTTTCATACCAATCGGTCATGAACATTTTTTAACTCTCTTTATCCCCAAATGTCATCCCCAGTGTGTCTGGTCCAGAGATGTCATCCTCTTTATGCCAAGCGGCAGTTCTTTAACGAACAGCTTGTGCGTACCTTTATTCCTTGTCGTCAATGGCAGTTCGGCAACAACCCGAACAGTTGGCATTTATCCTTTATTCCTTGTCGTCAATGGCAGTTCGGCAACAACCCGAACAGTTGGCATCTATCTTTTATTCCTTGTCATCAATGGCAGTTCGGCAACAACCCGAACAGTTGGCATTTATCTTTTATTCCTTGTCGTCAATGGCAGTTCGGCAACAACCCGAACAGTTGGCATTTATCCTTTATTCCTTGTCGTCAATGGCAGTTCGGCAACAACCCGAACAGTTGGCATTTATCCTTTATTCCTTGTCGTCAATGGCAGTTCGGCAACAACCCGAACAGTTGGCATTTATCTTTTATTCCTTGTCGTCAATGGCAGTTCGGCAACAACCCGAACAGTTGGCATCTATCTTTTATTCCTTGTCGTCAATGGCAGTTCGGCAACAACCCGAACAGTTGGCATTTATCTTTTATTCCTTGTCGTCAATGGCAGTTCGGCAACAACCCGAACAGTTGGCATTTATCCTTTATTCCTTGTCGTCAGTGGCAGTTCTTTAACGAGTAGCTTGTGCATTTTCCTATCCAGTCTTTTGTCGTCAGTTGACCAGTTCGGCTACGTCCCGAGCAACTGACATTTATCTCTTACCTTCCTTAAGCTACCCTCACAATGGTAGTAGGTAAAATATGTCATCTGTCTGTATTAAGCTATCCATACAACGATAGTAGACGGTGTCTCCTTTTATATTACCTCTATTAAGCTATCAATACACGATAGTAGGTAATACATGTCATCTGTCTTCCTTAAGCTATCCATACAACGATAGTAGACGGTGTCTCCTTTTATATTACCTCTTTTAAGCTATCAATACACGATAGTAGGTAATACATGTCACCTCCTTTAAGCTATCCATACAACGATAGTAGACAGTGTCTCCTTTTATATTACCTCTTTTAAGCTATCAATACACGATAGTAGGTAATACATGTCACCTCCTTTAAGCTATCCATACAACGATAGTAGACGGTGTCTCCTTTTATATTACCTCTTTTAAGCTATCAATACACGATAGTAGGTAATACATGTCACCTCCTTTAAGCTATCCATACAACGATAGTAGACGGTGTCTTCTTTTATATTACCTCTTTTAAGCTATCAATACACGATAGTAGGTAATACATATCATCTGTCTTCTTTAAGCTGTCATCTTTGTTGATAGTAGACAACTCCTTCCCCAGTGAAACTATGTTATCCCCCAGTGGAGTCGGATCCCTTGCTTTAACAAACTCGGGCATCCTTTGGTTTTGTTTTACCCCCAGTCGGGTCAGCTTCGCCGTCTTGCATTTGCATTTGCATCACGAGCATCTCACTTTTTTTCTTTTAGGTCCAAAATTGGCGTACTCTGTATTTAAGTCCCTTCGACCCGTCGAATCTAAGATTTTCTCTTCAGATCTCCGGACGAAGAGACTTAAATAGGGGCATCTGTCATACCCCAATTTTTGACCTAAAATTTATTTTTTACTCGTCTTTTTAGTTCGGAATTTTTCGTCGTCTCAGACGAAATTTCGACAGAGAAGTATTTTAAAATACCTCATTTTTTTTTAATTTCGTCCGGGTCCGTCTTTTTGTTTTTATTATTATTTTTTTTTATTTTTTTTATTTTTTATTTTTATTCTTTTAAATGTTTTATTGTTATTTTATTTAGTACTATTATTTCTTTTTTAGTTGCCTTTTTAATTTTTAGAGCTGACTTTTTTTTTTAGAGAAGACTTTGTTTACAATTTATTGTGTTTTGATTTGTAACTTATTTGTTTTTATTGAGTGTTATTGCCACTTATTTTGTCAACATTGTCCTTTATTGAGTATTAGTGATGGCAATTAGTATGTTAAAAGGGAGCCATTAGAAACAAAACGGGGGGAATGGAATCAGAGGCCAATAACGTGTAGGAATAGAAGCAAGTAATCAGAATGAACCAAAACCAACAAAAACAAAACCCATTTCACAACACAATCTCTTACCTACCAAAATTGACAGAGTCAATATCAATTTACATGCTAACCATTCTTCACAAAACCATTCTTCACCAGTAATAGTAGAATTATTACTATTTTATTATACACACATCAAAACCATTCTTCACAAATCCACACCTTTTTCCCCACTCCCCAATACTAAACCACACAATCATCCTTCCATCCCCCTCAACTCACACGACCACACACCACAATCAGCCTTCCACCCCCCATCCCTTGCTGCTGCACCCCCCTTCCTTCTTTATTTATTTTATTTTATTTTATTTCTTTTACCATTTCTTGCTTTTACTTTTAGTCTTTATTTATTTGTCATGCATTTTATTGCTTTTATTTTTTAGCACATCATGCATTTTTATCTTTATTTATCTTCCTTTTATTTCATGCATTTTCATTTTAGTTTTACTCTAGCATATTTATTTTCATGCATTTGCAATTTTGTTTTTTCCTTATTTATGTTTTTGTCATTTTTATTTCATTGTGTTAGAATGTACTTAGGACCAATGTAAACCATAAATGAGAATTTGCACTGACACTCACTTTATTTATTCTGCTTTATGTCTTTATTTATTTTTATTTATTTCGCTTTATAAAAAAAAAATACAAAAATATTAGGTTAGTTTAATTTTCAAAGGATTTCGTGGTGATCCAACGTCACCACGAAAATTCCTCGCGTTTATATTTTTAGTCTTAGTCCATATTTATAAAAAAACAAAAACATGCAAATAATCAAAAATCACAAAAAATTTTTTCTTAATAAACCTTGATTTTCAATCAAGTGTCCGTTTTTTCTCTTTTATTAAAAAATCATTAATCCACCTTAATCACACTTTAATCATTTTCAAAAATAAAAAACACAAACCAATCTTATTTTTGCCACTTGGCTTTATCTTTATCTTTAAAACCTTTTTTTAAAACAAATAAAAAACACAAAACAAATCAAACGTCATTTTTACCCCGAACTACGAGGTTTTGATCCCTCACGGGTACGTAGGCAGAGGACTCTGTCCTTCCAAATCATAAAAAATACAAAAAAAAAACATTTTTATTTTTCCTCGCTACTTTAATTCATTCTTTTCTTTCTTTTAAAAAAAAATAAGCAAGTTATAGCCCAAAATAAATAAATAAAATCAAGAGGTTCTCGTAGAGTACTACGAACGTTTAGGGTGCTAACACCTTCCCTAAACGTAACTAACCCCCGAACCCTAAATTTTTAATTTGTGGTAATTTAGAACTTTTTTCCACTCTTCCTTTAAAAAATTAAAAGTTCAGTCGTGAAATAAAAGTAGTGAGTCAACGCTAATCAATAGCTTGATCTCCGAAAATCACCGCGACACTGAACCATCAGGTTTTAATTCCTTTTCCAAAATTCAAATACAACCAATTGGTTTGCAATTAGGAGGCAAGTCAACTAGGAGTCGTGTTTCGTTAGACTCTAGAGAATCCATTTCATCGTTTACTGTTTTTTTTTCTTTCAAAAGTTAGCATCCAACGAAGACAAAGCTTCTTGAAGGCCATATGGATCATCTTCCAATATACAAACCATATACTTAGGTTTATACTCTTTAGCAATTATAGCTTTCTTACCTCTTCGAGGTTCTATAACATCTCGTACGATGTTTTCATAATTGTTTTTGATTACTGGAATTTGATCAGATGTAGTGCCCCCACTAGCTTTCAATTTAAAAGGGAATTTATTTTGCCCCCACTAATGTCGTGCTTTCACTAGTGCCCCCACTATTATTTATTTAAAGGGGTATTTATTTACATAGAAATTGGTATCGTTTAATTCTATGCTCACTTTAGCATTTAGGTCATAAAACTTATATGCTTCGCTATTTATAGCATTCCCAATGAATACACATTCACATGCTCTACTAGTGAGTTCAACTCTCTTGGGGTTCAGAATCCAAATATAGTCCAGACAATCTCAAGTTCAAAAAATAAGACAAGTTGGGTTGTCTTTTCTTCAAAACTTCATAAGTAGAAATTTTGTTCTTAGACTTGGGTACACTGTTCAACATAAATTTCAATTTTTGTTATAAAAATTGAACATATCAAGCGTATCAATTTTGTTTTTCAAAATTTACAGTCATCAATAAATATGATAAATTTTTTTTTTATCATTTCTAGTTTATGTGCCATCAAGTTCACACATATTATAATTTATTAAGTTTAGAGGTTTAAATTCTCTAAACAATGATTTATATGAACTTTTGGTTCATTTATCTTGACTGCAATAAAATAAAATTTTCTAATCATATAACTTTGGAATTAAGTTCAAGTTACTCAAGTTTAAAATTAAACGCTTGTTCACATGATAAATTTTGACATGCCAAATATTAAAATCACAAAACTTATAAAATAAAATGAGAATTTAATTTTGAACACACCATCAAAGGTGCAGTCTTTTCCCCACAAGAATGCATGGTGCACAAGTCTCTCTTTAAGTCTGAATCAACTCAGTCTTATTCAGTAGAAATCTGAAATACAGATTTTATCTTATCCTTGGAGCATCCATCACGTCCTAGAGAATAATTTTTCTTTTCGGACTCGAACGGTAACGCCAACAACTTTAGTGGTGTTTTGAATATTCTAACAACACTTTCTTATTTTCAGCAGTAACATATGTTTTAAACATAGCACGATCTTAGTAGATAAAGCGCGAGGCACTAATGTGCATCCACCATTCACTTCAACCAACTAGATTGATTATATTAATAATAACAATGAATTTCTCTTCAGTCAAGTTATGTTGCGGAGCGATACTTGACTTGTTCTTATACTTACGAGACATATGACTTGGTTTCACACAATTAAATAAATTGTGAACCATTGTCATTTCCTAATGGTGGTTGCTGATTTCCAATATAGGACCTTTTTGGGGTTTCTATTCTCTTGGCAATTAGAGTTATTTTTCACAGCGTGGTTCTGATTTTTGAAAATAGTTTTTAAACAAATTCAAAATCGCATATGTGAATTTCATAGTGTTGTTGTTATAACAACAAGCACTTCATTGTGTTCAGTAAATGTATTTTTAATAGCTTTTTTATCCTTCTTGAATTTAGGGAGAATAAATTCGAGTTTGTAATAACTTCGGTAGACACAGCAGAAGGAAACTGTAATATCCCGCTTCAGACCCAAATATTTATCAGTATCAGATAAGTTTTGAGTAAGTAAGGGCGAAATCATAATTTCGAGTTGGAAGAGTTTTATATAGGGGGACCAAGACTTTTTCCTCATTTTCTCTTCTCCCTTCTCTCTCTAAAATTCAGAACCCTCTCCTTCTCTCTCAACAATTTCGGCCCTCACCCTCACTATGCCATAATCCATCAACTTTCTTCCCAAATCTCTTGGATCACAAGCAAGCTAAACTTTGGGAAAGTTGGAGCAAGAGAAAGCTAAGGAAAATCAAGTAAAGAGGAAGAATTCTAAACTAGGGTTTTGCTTGTAAACTTGGCAAGGATCAGAAGCAATTGCTAGGTGAGTTCCTTAGGGTTTTAGAACCCACTTTGAGTGAGTTTGGGTGTGAATTGTATTTTGAGCAAAGTTTTATATTTTGTGCCCTAATCCTTTTGCTTGACAATTCCTTGTTCAAACATGTTTTAAACTATCAATTTGCAATAGAAAATCATCCCTAACATTATTGGGAAGCTTGGGTAAGTTGGATTGGGTCAAAATGGTGAAAAACATATGTTTTTGAGCAATTTCAGAACTGTCAAGCTCGCTACAGCGAGCTGGAGCTCGCTGCAGCGAGCAGACCATTTTCTGGTTCTGGTCTTGGTCGCTATAGCCACGGATCCGTCGCTACAGCGCACTCATCAGAAACAACTTAGTTTGCTGAGCTGTTTCGGGTGTTCTGACGCGCTTATGCGGGGTTTTTCACTACCGTTTTCTCCAAAAACCTTTAAGAATCAAGGAACACCATTTTAACTCATCCATAAGGCTTACCACGGATGAATTTATACCAGAGCAAGGAATGAGCAATGCATTGGGAAAGCAAGAACAAAGGGTAGAAGTACAAGATATTATTTCTGACGGGATAATAAGCCCATAAGTATCACATATGACAACGATATGTCTAGAACCTATAATAGGTAAGGAATAGAGATGTTGAATGTATTTCAACATTCAAAGATTCAGATAAGAATAGTATCAGGTATGTTAAGGGTTAGATTTTCAGGATACCCTTAACCAGGCAGAGTATAGCGTATCCTAGGCAGTGGTACCAGGTTTTCCCCAGTATCAGGTACATTTCATGTACATCAGGACGTGCCTCAGTTGTTCATGTCAGAATAACACTGAGGGTACACGTATCGTTTCAGGAAATTATCAGGAATTATACAAATTATATGTATGTATATATGTTGACAAGTCGTGGCACTGGTACGCTTCAGATTTATTCTGGATAGGTCAGCCCGTTAGGGAACCTACACGACGACTCACACACACACACACACACACAGATATATATATATATATATATATATATATATATATATATATATATATATATATAT
Organism: Medicago ruthenica; assembly: GCA_018208015.1. Classification (NCBI taxonomy): domain Eukaryota; kingdom Viridiplantae; phylum Streptophyta; class Magnoliopsida; order Fabales; family Fabaceae; genus Medicago; species Medicago ruthenica. The sequence continues at coordinate 71,979 of WNNG01000117.1, forward strand.
ATATATGTACAGATAAGATTATATCAGGATTACCAGGATAATAATAATTAATTATCAGGATAAACTTTGTGTCTTCTGTGTTCTCGCAGTTAGAGAGCTCAGGGGGTTCCAGTTATAGCTGGAATGGGAGGAACTTTCCGTGAGGATAACCACACATAAGTTTTTAGTGTGTCTTCTGTGTTCTCGCTAGTTAGAGCACAAGGGGTTCCAGATACAGCTGGAATGGGAGGAACTTTCCGCGAGGATAACCACACACACAGGCAAGAGGAGTCTGGTGATTAGCCTCAGATAGGAATTTTCACCGGTTATCAGGGGAATGTGCTCCGGGGTTACTCCACTCGGGGGCATTCCATAAAATCAACTCAGATAATAATGTTTGATACACGCTAACATCTAACATAATAATATCAGGAAATTACTTTATTATGTTATCAGACAGGAAATAGTTATCAGGCAGGTATCAGGTATCAGGTAGCAGTTATCAGGCGGTGATCCTAGGTTTCCCCTCGATCACCAAGTTAACAGTTTGTAGTCTAGTTTTATGACTACACAGTACATCAGGATCAGGCAGGTATAACCCTTTATGGGAATAGTTAAGGCTTGGCGATCATAGGTTTCCCCGAGATTGCCAATAGTAGTGCATGGCGACCCTAGGTTCCCCGAGGTTGCCAACAGTAGGTTGGGTGGAGCTCACTGAGACATTATGTCTCATCCGAATCCTTCTGGTGCAGATTTTCAGGTAAGCAAGAGGTTCGTGATGAAGTTCTTCAGGAAGACGCTGGATGGAGTGCAGTTGCTCGTCATGTACCAGTTCAGGAGTTTACTAGACATATGTATAAGTATTTGTAATGGTATTTGGATAATTGTATAAGCGAGCCAATTTGTACTCATTCAAGTGTATTATTATTATTGAAAATTTTGATGTATCCAGTATCAGTTTAATACACATGCTAATATGTTAGATAAAATTAGTACGGGTGTTACAATTGGTATCAGAGCATGTCGATTCAGACTGTGCCTTGGGTCATTAAAGATTCAATAAAAGTAGTGGGACCATTGGGTTCCGGATATTGTTCTAAAGGTCACATCTAGTTGAGCCTGATCAACTTAATCTAGTATATGACAGTTAGGACAAATGTCTGAGAGCTGAATGTGACCGTGGAGGAATGAAGTGTATGAAAAGCGAAGTTTAAGGCATCAGATTTTGAGATAGAATTTGACGAAAAGTATTCAATGCCAATTGGTGGTCATGAAGCGGTAAAGTAACTAAGCCTGTTAATGGCGAAGTTTTGGGAACATAAGAAATATTTAAGAGTAAGGTGAAGTACCTTAACCCGGTTGGACGCGTCGTTGAGCGATGCCTTCTCCGAGGAGACGTGAAGAGTAAGGAACCATAAGATATTCTAAGGAATGATTTGTGAAATTCTGGCGCAGTATTCTCAACGTTAATGTTTCAACGTTAAGATATAATTAAAACACGTATAAACGCAAAACAATAACAGACAAAAGAATAAAAAGGCACAAGGAAATTGTTAACCCAGTTCTGTGACAAACACACCTACTCTGGGGGCTACCCCGCCAGGAGGAAGTCCACTAGTGTAGTCCTAGTTCTAAGTTCTCAGAAAACTCCAAGTTTACAACTTATCACCTAGCTACTACCCGTACTGACTTCAGCCTAGGAACTCATAGACCTGAGATCCCATCTCACATCTACTCAATTAATCACTGCCCTAGTGATCTTAGACTTAACTAACAAAGACGAAGACACCTTTAGACACAAACACACACCGTACTTCAAAGCTTAGGTGTGGTATACACAATTACAACTCAATAAACATAGTCCTAAGCTTGCATCAAGGTGACACAAGAAAGGCTCACAATTAACAGCCTCGAAACCTAAGAATACTCTTTCAATGATGGCTTCAGTTGTTTTCTTCAATAGCGGCGTCTTCTATTTATAGCCTTCAACAACAACATATATTTGAATCAAATATTCTTCTCAGAAATATATTGAAACAAATATTCTTCAGAAATATATTTTCCAAAGATCTCTTTTGAAAATATATTAACACAATTAAAAATAACCAATCTGGAAAATATATCTCTCGAAAATATCTTCCTTCTGGAAATACACGCAGCTTGGAGAACAAGTAACATGAATGAATTCTTCCATCAAATCTTCAACAGATCAGGTGAGATAATAAACAGCTCCAAGGCGCGAAATCAAGGATGCTTCTGAAGGTACTTTTGAAGTAAGTGCTTCTGAAGGTTCAACTTTTGAAGATTCAGCTTCTGAAGGTTCAACTTCTGAAGGTTCAGCTTCTGAGGTTTAGCTTCTGAAGGTTCAGATTCTGAAGGTTCAGCTTCTGAGGTTCAGCTTATGAAGGTTCAACTTCTGAAGGTTCAGCTTCTGAAGGTTCAGCTTCTGAGGTTCAGCTTCTGAGGTTCAGCTTCTGAAGGTTCACCTTCTGAAGATGTACATCTTGCTTGTATATTTGATTTTAGCAAAAATGAAGCCAACAACCAAATATCCAACAATTTGGAACCTTAACGGGAACAATAGTTTGAGAAGTTTAAGTGAGTTGTAGACTAAGTAACAATTATGAGTACAAAGTTAAAGAATTGCAGTACTAGACCCAGAAACTCGGAACGAGGAATTATCGGTCGGTTTTTGGAACCTCTAAACTTCCAACAAGGATAGAGTGTGTAAGAAATCGAAGGACTCGCGCACTCAAACCGGATGTGATTTTAATATCCAAACAGTTAAGAGATCAATTATGGATTACGCAAATTATTTGGACAGATTAAGTTTACCTCTCAAATGTGGTTTTGAAGGTGAAGCGCAAGCAAGTTTAACCCTATCAGATCAGCCGTATCTCCCGAACCTTGAGTGCCAGAATTGTGAATTAAGAAGAGAAGATGGTATGCAACCTAAGAACCAAGATGGATGAGTAAGTAGTAGTGAAGAAGACCCCCAGAAAGGGGAAAGAGATGAGATGTAAATTTTCAGCAGAATCTGGAAAAAGGATATTGAATAATAAGATGTTGGATTTTAGTGAACTGATGGATGAACAAAGTCGAATTATCTTGATTGGATGAAGAAGGCAAGTTTAAGATAACACATGATTATAGTAGATCAATATTTGAGGCATAACCAGAAATTATCCAAGAATTATTTGAGGCTTTAGTATCAGGAAGATCGTCACTAATGCACAAGTTAATGTCGTGGCTAATGTTAAGGAGTTTTATGTTTTCAATCGACGAGTTTCCTTACACAATTATTTTAGAAGCTGAAAGAGATCACTTGATGTGGATATGCTTTCGAAAGTGGTAGAAGGTACAAATTTTGGATTGTTCAAACTATATGAAGAATCATTCAGATAATAAGATTAAGATTTGAATTGTGAATGCAGTAACGAGTTACTGGATGAATCCAATAGGTAATGATTAAGTGTTGAAGCTAAGATCAGTAGCCGTGTACTCAAAGAGACGTAACCTATGTTTGGGCTTACAGGAGAGCCGGTAAGAGTTTGAATCTATTCCAGACGAATTGTTTTCGGAGAAACTCGAGGAGTAACCTAAGAGATATGGTAAAGTTATGGGGACCTAAGTTGTCTCGAAAAAGATTATGAGTATGGCATCCTTACGGATAAGAATAGAACGAATAGAAACGAGACTAGAAACATCAGTGGATTCAGTGCATGAAGGATATGAATCTCCAGAAGCCATAAGTTGTTTTTGGGAGTTGCCACAAGTGAATAATGTGTGAACTTAAGTTGCTTCAGTTATGCTTTTAGTAGGGTTTCTACAATGTATAAATGATTATACATGTTGAGCTGACCATGAGATGGTTACAGAATTCGGAATATGGAAAATAAGCTAGAACCAGTGTATAAGTTGTTTTGACAAAATCACTGTTGGGCTCGTAACTGTTGCTGAAAACTGCTTACAGGTTTTGGCGTAATTACGCGAAAACAAGTATATTGTTTATGTCCGAAAGAAAACACAAAGTCAGGAGATGACCAATCAGTAAGTTAAGCAGGTGGTTTAAGCCATAAGAGAATCAACGATCGTAAAATGGTTCTGCTATGATAGCTACAAAGTTGTTAAGGAACGAGATTGGACAGGTGATTTAATATGGTAATAGTGGTGTATTATTCTTATTCCAAAACGAGTTATTAGCATCAGAGTTGCGCAGCGGAGAAGTAATTCAGGAATGAGTTAACGAACTTATCACGAGTTCTAACAGGAAAATTTAAAAGTTAAGCTGAGGAATACTTTAAACCTCAAAACTCAGGAGAAATGGGATTGAAGTCTTCGCTGGTATGGTAATCTAGCTATTTAGCTCAATAACTTCAAGTAGACTTGAAGAGTAAGTTTAGCCAAACGAGAATTATACACGAGGCAACAACAGTACAAGTTTCACTTGCAAGATGATATTTTGAATTTGAAGCATTGATTAGAAACGACATTACAATAGCATACAAGTTTATTCCACACTGTACCCACGTTACGTCTACATGTCGCATATATCAGGTTATGTTTAGTAATGTATACTTATCAGGAAAAGTTATGCTACACAAACAGTAGTGTAACATATTTTTTTTTCAGATATGTGACATGTATCAGTAACCATGGTATGCAGTCGGTAATGTTTAAGTAGGAAGGTATTAATCAGAACAGATTTGTTGATATTAAACATATCTCAACTGAAGAGTGAGGAAATTCTTGAACTTAATGTTCGCAGGTAGAGGAAGAAGAACATTTTTTTTCGCAGATCAGAAATCACTCATAGTCTACAGTAAGGAGATACGTAAGTTCATGTTATAAGTAAAGGATTAGGAGATTGATGAGATTAAGTGTGCTGCTACAGTAGTGGTCAGAATGGATTTTTCTTTTCGAAAACAAGGAATGTCTTTGAACGAAATAAGTTAAGTTGTAGACGGGATTCATGAGGCCAGTTCTACTCACCCTGGTACTGTAAAATCCCGCTTATGACCCAAGTATTTATCAGTTTTGAGACGATGCATTAAAGATATTTTGGGAAGGGCAATTTGGTAATTGCCGTGTTTAGATTTATAAAAAGGGAAAAAGGATAATTTTCCCTCATTTCCTACCACTCCTTCTCTCTCTAATACTCAAATCCTCTCCCTTCTCCCTTCTTCCTCTCATGCGCCCCTCCCTCCAATCCTTCAACAATCATTAAACTTCACTCCCAAACTCTCCATCTACATGCAAGCAAGCAAGATTATGACTTGGAGGTCAAGAATCAAGAGAGGATAAAAAGGGGCAAAAGCTAGGGTTTTGAGAAGAATCTAGCTAAGGTTTGGAATGAAGCTTAGCAAGCATGGATCAAGCACGAATTTGAGGTGAGCTCCTAGGGGTTTTAGAACCCACCTTGTGAGTGTTTGATGAGTTTTGTTCATTTTGTTCATAGTTGGTAATTGTTACCCTAATCCCTATTGCTTGCAAATTCCTTGTTCATACTTGTTTTAATCAATCAATTTATAGTTGTAAATCATTCCTCATGATGTTATAGTGCTTGGGTATGCCTTATTGTGTCAAAAATGGTGATAAAAGCAAGTTTTGAACCATTCCTGTGCTGACAAGTTCGCAGTGCGAACTCAGGGTTACTGTTTGGCGAGGCCTCACTGCCTACCTTCGCAAAGCGAAGTAGACTTCGCAGAGCGAAGTTGAACAGACTTTTCATGACTGTTCTGCTTCGTTCTGTGTACTGTTTACGCGTCAGGCCAGGCTTTAATAACTGTTTTCAATGAAAACCTTATTTTATAAGAAAAAAACACCATTGTGGGCATATTCGAGGGCATATAACATATACGGAATAATTGAACAAGACTTAGCAATGCAATAGGAGTATAAGGGATAATAGAATAGATAATCCTAAGATGGCATATGATAACGATATGTCGAATCCTTTGATAGGAAGACGGGAATTATAGTATGAGTGTAAGGATTAATGGATAGATCCCTTGCACGTGAGTTAATAACTCTTAAGGAAAAACATACGACCTTGATAAGTCAGGAACCTATACTAGGTGAATAAAGTTATAGATGTATTCGGATTAGAATACAAGAGTTATAGGAATGTTTCTACAATCATAGTCACAGATAAGGTTTATAGTGTTGGTTCTCCAACGATTATAGGTGGCTTATGAGAACGATAAGCCAAGAATCATAGGTTATAGATTATAGTTACAGGAATGTTATATGTTCATAGTAACAGATTATATGTTCATACGTTAAAGTTAAAGAATTAAAGAATTAAAGATTAAAGATATTGGCGTGCTTGCACGTTTCACAGTCATAGGCATGTTCAGCAGACTCCGGGATTCGCCGGATGGGATCTCTCCGAGAGGGTTATCCACATGCAATTTCATAGGGAGTCCGGTGCTAGCCTGATTGTCAGGAGTTTCATCGGGTCATAGGGAGACGTATCTCGGGGTTGCTCCACCCGGGGTGCCCTCCGTAAAATTGAACTCAGATAATTGTTTGTTCAACGCTAACAGCTAACATAAAACTGCTATCGAACTGTGTATATGTTTTATGTTTTATAGTTATAGTCAAAGTTACAGTTACAGTTATAGTCTCAGGAAACTCATAGTTATA
>WNNG01000118.1:0-136330 GCA_018208015.1 Medicago ruthenica
TTTGTGAAGCCGCCACCAAAGTTTTTTTGTGTAAGGAACGTTGATAAACCCTTAAGTTTTTGTTTAAAGGGAAACGATAATAAAAAACCCTTTGACGATGAGATAAGGATTGGTCATCGCAACCATTGTCGGGTTCGGGAGTCGGTTACGCAAGGGGAAGGTATTAGCACCCCTCACGTCCGTTGTACTCAACGGGAACCTTCTATTTGGTTAAAGCTTGAATTGTTTTTTTAATATTGCGTGCATGTTCATTTATGTTAAAAATAATAAAAGGGGGAAGAGATAAAAACAAACGAAAGAAAAAAAATTTTTATTATTATGCTCTGACAAGATGTCGATCTTGCTCCTACGTATCTCCCGGTAGTCGGAGAATTCAAAGCGTACGTAGTTCTTTGGTAGAAAAACGTACATGTGTTGGTTGATTTTAATGGACGATGTTTTAACCGAATCTTGCGATTAAACGTAGCTTGTATGCTCGCACTTGGAGACTTATTAAGCGTTTGTTCGTGAATCACATTAGAATTGTTAAAGGTACGTCCGTTAGAGTAAGGGTTGAATTGGTCGCTATGGGACCAAAGGAGGTGCAATGGACTCATACAGTCAATCATTGACCGAGTGGACTCAAACGAGTCGAGGGGTTGAGTCTAATGGCCAACGGGGACCAAAAGGTTGGATTGACCACAAGGGGCCAAGATTTGGTTTGGTTAGGGTTGTACATATTGAAAAAAAAAGGGAATGACGATTGTCCGAGCGACGAGACATACGTCACGCATTCGTACAATCGGGGCGATGGAGAGACATACGTCACACCATCCCTTTTTCATTCATGTTTTTGGGTTGAATCCTTTAGAAATTCCAAGTGTCAAAACATTTGGTTTGAAAACCCAAAATGGGAAGGTTTAGCAAATTTGCTAAAAAACGCGCAAGTTCGTCTCATTTTGCGAAAATGCGAACGTAAACGGTGTATGTTCATCTTTGAGTTTTGAACATCATGAACAATATTTATTGTTCAAGTTTGATTGAAATGATGAACATAGCTTGTTTGTTCATGGTTGTTTGAAAGTTTGGGAATAACTTGTTTTGCAAGTTATCCACAAATGGTCATAAGAACTTGTGATTTTGTCAAATTATGCAAAACTCCGTTGTTGTGGTTTGAAGAACATGGGTTTAAAACTCTTAGGTTCTGAGCTCTGGGGCGAGACCCTCAAAAAATTGGTCAGTTTTGACACAAAACTCAGTTCTGAGTTCTGTCATGGCTCGCACTGCGACCATGACTTCGCACTGCGAAGCATGCGAAATTTTGGTTTCAGAAGCTGTTTCTGAACTTTTGTTCAGAAACAACTTCTGAACACACTCAGGACCTTATAGATGGGTGAAAAAATTTGAGTTTTTGGAGGGTGAAAAAGGTTGGACAAACCAGTTTTGATTTTTGAAAACCTTGGATTTCTTTGAATTCAAAAGGGGTTTTTTAGAATCAAATGGTTTTTGAACCAAATAGCTATGCAAACACAATTATAAATGCAAGATAGGTGCTTAGAAATTTACAGAACTCCTTAGCAAAGCTCCAGCTGCACTTGATTTGATTTGGTGAAAGGCTTTCACAAGAGGTTTGAAGATTGGTGAAGGTTTGGAACTTTGGAAGCTTTGTGTTGGATGGATTGTTTTCTGGTTATTTGTGGAGTTTTGTAGGCTAAAATGAGTAGAGTTTCTGCTTCTTGAAATGCTGTTGTTAACTGTGTTTGAATCCTTGGGCATTGCCTTCTATTTATAGGCCAAACCAAATCTTTTTAATCATTACACAATCCCAAAATTCAGCTGACTTTGGCCAAGATTAAGCTGAATCCCTTTGCATTAAATGCTAATGGTATAGAGGCAACCCTTGCCTTGTACCAAGGGGCAAGATCCAGCTTGATTTCAGCCACAAATTCAACTAATTCTAGAAGGTAATGATGAAGACAACAAGATGATTTGCAATTGGCTAATGCTTGGGGATCAATCCTTGCAATCTCAATGGTTGGTCAATAAAAACGTGCACTGTAATGTGCAGAGATTGAGGGAGTGAAAAGGCTATAATTGGCTGGTGTGAGAGGGTGAAAAGCTGCTGCAAAACAGAGTAGGCAATCATGGTTTTTTCAAGTGAAAAATCCAGCTGGTTTGACTGGTTTTTGGGGGGAGCAAGCAGGAGGAAAGTCCTCAAGCAGGTGGCTGGCAACCTTGTGGTGGTTAGCGCAGGTCACCTGGGAGGGGACTAGAGTCTGTCCCAAGGGCAAGCCCACTTGCTTGTCACATGCTAGGTTGGAAGAAAAAGCTTCCAACCTTGGCATTAATGGCAAGTCCCTTCAATTCTGGCTTTGCTTGGCCCAATTAGCCCATGAATGCTACTTAAAATAATTATAGAAATGATATGCAACAAATTCTGGAATTAAATCAAAGAAACCAAAAATCTGTAGAAAAAATCGCAGACTTCGCAGTGCGAAGTGACCTTCGCAGTGCGAAGTCCTCAATTTTTGAAATGTTGACTTTCCTGTTGACTTTTGTTGACTTTGACTTTTTTCCCCTCTTTGATTTTTTTTGATTTTTGTTTTAAAATGCGTAGGACAAAATTAGGGTACTACAGCTGCCCCTACTTAATTGTGTCTTCGCATAGAGTGCGTGAGTGCCGAGGGCATCTCATGAACTCTTTGCGAAGATCAATTAAGTAAAAAGAAGGACCCGAATTTTGTCCTTCGCGAAATGCAAATGCGATGGTTGGAAAAGGTCGATCGTATCCAGCCGCTAACACTGGAGGTAGATCCACTGGGGGATGAAGGTAATCTTATCTAGGCACTGCTTCTAGAGGTCGATTCCTGAGGATGGTGATTTACTCTAGGCACTGTCACTAGAGGTGGAACGTTGAGGTAGGTGATCTTATCTAGGTACTGCTTCTAGAGGTCGATACCTAAGATGGAGGCGATCTACTCTAGGATGTCACTAGAGGTCGATACCTAAGATGGAGGTTTACTCTAGGCACTGCTTCTAGAGGTGGATACCTAAGCTAGGTGATCTTATTCAGGTACTGCTTCTGAATGTCGATTCCTAACGAGCTGTGATCTTATTCAGCCGCTAACACTGAAGGTCGATACACTGGGGGGGGTGATCTACTCTAGGTATTGCTTCTAGAGGTCGGAACATGGATGTAGGTGATCTACTCTAGGTACTGCTTCTAGAGGTCGATACCTAAGCTAGGTAATCTTATTAAGGCACTGCTTCTGAATACCGATTCCTAACGAGCTGTGGTCTTACCCTAAATAGGTGCCCCTGGTTGAATGTTGATGGATGTTGGTGAATATGTGATACTCACTGGAGAATCCTTGTTGAGGATGCATGTTTTATGAAATGAAATGCATGTGTATGAATGGTTTTAAATATGCATGCATGAATAAAATAATGTTGGTTGGGTGCCGAGCAGAGTCGGTCTTTGTTTGTGGTTGTGTTCATGACAGTTGGGCTTTCTCTTTTTGTTGGTTTTTTGGTTGGTCGGTTTGGAAGGACAAGGTCCTTTGCCTACATACCCAAATGGGATCAAAACCGGTGTAGTTCGAGCCTAAGCCCGAAGATTTGTGTGGGTTTGCCAATAATGATTGGACTTTTGTTTGGGGTTGAGACTCCCTGGGGAGTATCAATGAGGTTTGGCTTATGGGGATAAAGGATCATTTTGGAAGCATGATCGATATCCAGCCTTTGTTGGTGTTTGGATGCTTTAGGGTGTTTACTGGGGAATTTTGCTCCTCTTGACCCTTGGGGTTGATGCGCTCCGCGTGCCGCGAGCTACACACTTGCCTTTGCTAAGGAGCATAAGTCCTTTGGTGCAATATTTTGGTGGGAATTATCGCAATTCTTTCAGAATTCACGAAGATTCAAAATAAAGCAAAGTTTGTTTGTTTTTTCTCTTTTTTGGAAGAAAATTATTTTGTTTATTTCCCATGTTTTAAAGCATTTTCATCATGAATAAAACAAAATTTTATGCGCTACTGAGAACATAAAATAACAAAAAAAGAAATTTATTCAATGCAGATTTGACCTCTTGAATGGGTAAAAAATACACAAAGTGAGAAGTGAGATAGAGAAAGACAAGAAAAAGCAAAAAGAAAATGTTGGTTTTGGCACAACACATGTTATTTCCTTATGACTTCGAGATTTTCGTTTGGTGGAAGATGCTGACGAGACCGATTCCTCTCCTCTTGAATCTTGTCCGGAGCTTGGATGCTGCAGTCATTGCCTTTCTTTTTTGTTAACCCCTAACTTTTGCCTGGATCGCTCTTTCGAGTTTTTCAATCCACCGGGGTGTATTTCCTTTTTGATGTCCTTAATTTTTGCCTAGACCGCCTTTTCAGGTTTTCAATCTAGCAGGACGCTCTCTATTGCCTAAACCGCCCTTTCAGGTTTTCGATTTAGCGAGCTTTTTTTCTTTTTTTTCTTTAGGCATAATACCTCTTGACTGCATCGGAGTTTATTGATAGTGGGAACTCTTCTCCGTCCATAGTGGTGATGATCAGGGCTCCGCCTGAGAAAGCTTTCTTTACCACGTACGGCCCATCATAGCTGGGAGTCCACTTCCCTCGGGGATCTTTGTGGATAGGTAATATCTTCTTGAGCACTAGGTCTCCTTCTTTGAATTCTCGAGGACGGACCTTCTTGTCGAATGCTCTCTTGAGCCTCCTTTGATAGAGTTGGCCATGACATATTGCCGTCAGACGCTTCTCCTCTATGAGATTCAGTTGATCGAACCTTGTTTGGACCCATTCAGCTTCTTCTAGCTTGGTTTCCATCAAGACCCTTAGCGAAGGAATTTCCACCTCTACGGGGAGAACAGCTTCCATACCGTATACTAAGGAGAAGGGGGGTTGCCCCAGTTGAAGTGCGAATGGCTGTTCTGTAGCCATGTAGCGCAAAGGGAAGCATCTCATGCCAATCCTTATATGTTGTCACCATCTTTTGGATGATCTTCTTTATGTTCTTATTGGCTGCTTCTACCGCACCGTTCATCTTTGGTCGGTAAGGGGAGGAATTATGGTGCTCAATCTTGAAATCTTTGCATAACTCCTTCATTGTCTTGTTGTTTAGGTTTGCCCCATTATCGGTGATGATTTTGTGGGGAGTACCATAACGGCAAATGATTTCCTTCTTGATAAATCGGGCTACCACTTGTTTGGTTACGTTTGCATACGAAGCTGCTTCTACCCATTTGGTGAAGTAGTCGATGGCAACGAGGATGAAGCGATGTCCATTTGACGCTTTGGGCTCGATCATTCCAATCATGTCTATGCCCACATAGAGAATGGCCAAGGTGAAGTCATGACGTTCAGTGGAGTTGGTGGCACATGCACTTTGTCGGCGTAAATCTGGCACTTGTGACAAGTCTTGGCATAGTGGAAACAATCAGCTTCCATGGTTAACCAATAGTAGCCCGCCCTTAGGATTTTCTTTGCCATTGCATGCCCATTAGCATGGGTTCCAAAAGATCCCTCGTGGATTTCTTTGATGAGCATGTCCGCTTCATGTTTATCCACACATCTGAGCAGGACCATGTCATAATTTCTTTTGTAGAGGGTATTTCCACTGAGGAAGAATTGGGATGCCAATCTTCTGAGGGTCCTCTTGTCGGTGTGCGAGATACTTTCTGGATACTCTTGCTCTTCGAGGTATCGCTTGATGTCGTAGAACCAAGGTTTGTTGTCAAGTCCTTCTTCGACTGATGCGCATACAACTGGTTTGTCTCTACGATCCATCCTTATGATTGGTGCTTCGTTGTAGGAATTTACTTGGTACATTGATGATAATGTAGCCAAAGCATCTGCTACCTGATTTTCTTCTCGAGGTATGTGGTGGAAATTGATTTCATCAAAATGCTTGATCAATTCTACAACCCGGGCTTGGTAGGGAATTAAATTGGGATGTCTCGTTTCCCATTCTCCTTTGACTTGATAGATGACTAAGGCTGAGTCACCGTATACTTCAAGGTTTTTGATCCTTAGATCAATTGCTGCTTCGAGGCCTAGGATACATGCTTCATATTCTGCCATGTTATTGGTGCAGTCAAAGCACAACCTTGCTGTGAAGGGTTGGTATCCATTTCTTGGGAGATTAAAACTGCTCCGATACCGTGCCCCATGGCATTTGAGGCGCCGTCGAAAGCGAGCTTCCATTGAGCTCCTGGTTCTGGTCCTTCATCATCGCTTGTGACTTCTTCGTCATTCAAAGCTACGACATCTTCGTCTGGGAAGTCGAATTGTATGGGTTGATAATCCTCCAATGGTTGGTGAGCAAGGTGCTCGGATAAAACACTCCCTTTGATGGCTTTTTGAGCAACATATTGGATGTCATACTCAGACAGCAGCATTTGCCAACGGGCTATCTTCCCTGTGAGGGCAGGCTTTTCGAAGATGTACTTGATGGGATCCATCTTCGATATCAACCAAGTTGTATGGGTCAACATGTATTGCCTTAGACGTCGAGCAGCCCATGCTAAAGCGCAGCAAGTCCTTTCAAGTGAAGTATACCTTGTTTCACAGTCGGTAAACTTCTTGCTTAGGTAGTAGATTGCGTGCTCTTTTCTTCCCGTTTCATCTTGTTGTCCTAACACACAACCCATTGATCCTTCAAGTACGGTTAGGTATAAGATGAGGGGTTTACCCGGAACCGGAGGTATTAAGATCGGTGGTTCTTGCAGGTATTGTTTGATCTTGTCAAACGCTTCTTGGCAATCCTCATTCCAATGAACGGCTTGGTTTTTCCTTAGCAGCTTGAAGATTGGTTCGCAGGTAGCTGTCATGTGTGAGATGAACCTGGCGATGTAGTTCAATCTTCCTAAGAAACCCCGGACTTCTTTCTCGGTATTTGGGGCTGGCATTTCTTGGATGGCCTTCACCTTATCGGGATCCACTTCAATACCTCTTTGGCTGACGATGAAGCCCAATAACTTCCCGGATCTAACGCCAAATGTGCACTTGTTAGGATTTAAGCGCAGCTTGAACTTTCTTAGGCGTTCGAAAAGCTTTTGTAGATGGACTAGATGATCCTCCTCCGTTTGGGATTTGGCAATCATATCGTCGACGTAGACCTCAATTTCCTTATGGATCATGTCATGGAAAAGAGTCACCATTGCTCTTTGGTATGTTGCCCCGGCATTTGTTAATCCGAAAGGCATTACCTTATAGCAGAATGTTCCCCATGGGGTGATGAATGTAGTTTTCTCCATGTCCTCTGGAGCCATCTTGATTTGGTTATATCCCGAGAAACCATCCATAAAGGAAAAGACTGAGAATTGGGCTGTGTTGTCCACCAATATGTCGATGTGTGGTAGCGGGAAATCGTCCTTTGGGCTTGCTTTATTCAAGTCCCGATAATCCACACACATTCTCACCTTGCCATCCTTCTTCGGAACTGGCACAATGTTGGCAACCCATGTCGGATACTTGGTTACGGCTAAGAAGCAGGCATCGAACTGCTTTTTGACCTCCTCTCTGATCTTGAGAGCCATATCGGGTCGCGTTCTTCTCAATTTCTGCTTCACTGGCGGGCATTCCGGCTTGAGTGGCAGCTTGTGTACAACGATGTTAGGGTCTAAACCCGGCATGTCTTGATACGACCAAGCGAATACGTCCACGTACTCTTGCAGAAGCTTGATCAACTTTCCTTTCACACCCTCGTGCAGGGAGGCTCCTATCTTGACCTCTTTCTTATCCTCTTCGGTCCCCAAGTTGACCTTTTCAACTAATTCTTGGTGAGGTTGTATTACCCTATCCCCTTGATTTGCAAGTCTAGACAATTCTTCAGGCGGTTCATAATCGTCCTCTTCATCATCTTCCGTTTGATTAATCGGGCAATCGAAGTCATAAGGGTTTAAGGTAGTGTTGTTTTTGGAGGGTGGATTTGTAGATCTGCATGAGTATGATTTTTTTTTAGGCTTTTTGTAGAAAATTTTTTTTTAAAACAAATGCAAAAAGAAAAAGACTCAAATGAACATAAAAGATTGCTTTTATTCATGATTGTAAACAACTTTTAAAACATGGGGGCCCCACACGACTAATCATTTGCCTTGGGCAGAGCTAAATGATTTTTTTTTATTTAAAAGAAAAGTAAAAAACAAACAAACATGGTTTATTACTTGATCCTGGTAATGATCTCGGGAATTGCGATAGCCCTCCAATTGTTCAAAGCTTCATCCGAAGCGCAACGATACACCAAATCAGGCACGTCTTCGTCTACATCTTCGAGTAGAGCCACTTGATCTTCATGGATAAACCCCACACTGATGAATGTTTCCGAAATGGGGAGGATCCCTTGCTTTGGAGGCTTTGAGAAAGTTTTGGCTGATGGATGATACCCCAACCCGAAGCGATTCTTCTTCTCCGGTATGTCCACTAATTTGCCCCATCCGGTGGGTCGGCTTTCTTCTAGGGCCTCTCTTATCGCCCTCCATGATGACATGGCTGTCCTAGCCTCTTCCTTGGGCTTCGAGCTCAATGTCACGACATTCGCCACTTCCAAAGATTGGAATGGGACGTCCACAGCTTCTTCATCCGTTTCTATATAACGGAAAGATGAGAGATGGCTTACCATCATGTCCTCTTGCCCGGAAACTACAATCATTTGGTTATCAATGATGAATTTCAGCTTCTGGTGCAGGGTAGAGGTAATGGCTCCGGCCGCATGGATCCATGGTCGTCCGAGAAGACAACTGTATGTTGGATTAATATCCATGACTTGGAAGGTTGTGGTGAAAACCTTAGGTCCGATTTGGACCGGTAAGTCGATCTCCCCTATGACGGCTCTTCTTGACCCATCGAAAGCTTTTACGACCAAGGCGCTAGGCTTCATTACGGTCCCTTCACATGATAGTTTGAGAAGGGTAGTCTTGGGCATGACATTCAATGATGACCCCGTGTCCACTAGCACTCTTGAGAGGATGTGGTCCATGCATTTCACGGAGATATGTAAGGCGCGGTTATGAATGTGCCCCTCGTCGGGTAGCTCATCGCCATTGAAACCCAAGTACCTACTTGAGGTGATATTTCCGACTATCCCGTCGAATTGGTCCACCGGAATGTCCTTGGTGACATGTGCCTCACTGAGGATCCGCAGTAGTGCTTCTCGGTGTGCTTCCGAGCTGAGTAGTAAGGATAGCATGGAGATCTTGGAGGGAGTTTGACCTAGCTGGTCAATGATCTTGTACTCGCTCTTTTGGATTATCCTTAGGAACTCTTCGGCCTCTTTTTGCGGGATTGTCTTTTGAGAAGGCCCCGCTTGGTTCTCTTTTTCCTCCACGCTCTTTTCTTTGAGCGGCTCCTTTGGTAGTACAGCTGGCGTCTTCCCGAGTTCTTTCGGAGCGAAGACTCTACCACTTCTAGTCATTCCTCCAACACCGGTAATGTTAGTGATGCTGGGCTCAATTTTGGCTAGTGGTTTTCCTTCCACATAGGCCACAGGTTGGTAATTCCATGGTACCCTCTTTGTGCTTTCAAAAGAGAAGGGTGCAGGTACGTGGAATGTTATGGGTTGTATTGACATTGGTACCTCTCTCCTTTGGTATGGAATCTCGAGAGGTTTTGGGCAGTTAGACTCTAAGGTAGCAATGTCCGTGCCATCCTTTATATAACCAATTTGGATCCAACCTTGGTCCATTAACTCTTGAAGACAGCTCCTCAACTCTTCGCACTCATTCGGGTTGACCTTGCAGGCCTCATAGTTGGCGTGCATTTCCTCGAACAGCCCAAAGCCGGTTAAACGCTCCCTTATGGTTGACAGGGGAGTTTTAACATTGGATACCCTTTTGACTGGACCAAAGTCCTCTTGTTCCTCCACCGCATTTACAGAGGGACCCGCATGCCCCGGCAATGGGTTGTTCTTCACATTGGGGCTTTCCTCTTTGAAGGATAACAGCTTCTTGTCAATAAGATCCTGCACCTTGTGTTTGAAAACTCTACAGTTTTCGACATTGTGCCCCACGGATCCTGCGTGGAAATCGCACTTGGCATTTGCGTCGTACCACTGTGGATACGGTGGCGACATTGGTGGTAGTAGTCTTGTCTCGACCATACCCTTTTGGATTAGGTATGGCAGGATTTGACTATAAGACATGGGTACAGGATCAAACTGCCTATTAAAATAACTGTTCCTCGAGCTCGCTTGATTCCTTGGTGGGTACCCGCCTTGTTGCTGTTGCTGTTGATTTTGCTGCGGCAACACTACTGGTTGTCGAGGTGGAGTTGCGGGAATTACTTGAGGTGAGTAACGCCCTTGAGCCGTTGCTGCTGCCACATAAGGATAGTGGTAGTGAGGCATTTGATTCGGTGGTGGGTAGGATGGTCCCATTAGAACGGCATTTGTCTCCCCCTCTTTCTTTTTGTGAAAGTTGCTGGGGGGCTTTCTAGCTCCACCTTGAGCTTCTGAAGAGCCTTGGATTTTTCCTCTCTTCACTCCGTCTTCTATTCTTTCACCAACCATGACTAGATCGGAGAAACCGGCAGACGTGCTTCCAATCATCTTGTCGTAATATGGGCCTTGAAGTGTGCCCATAAAGGTGTCGACAAGTTCTCTTTCCAATAGTGGTGGTTGCACACGAGAAGCTAGTTCTCTCCACCGCTGAGCGTACTCCTTAAATGACTCATTGCTTCTTTGCAGGAGGTTTTGTAGTTGCATCCTATTTGGAGCCATGTCCAAATTATATTTGTATTGCTTTAGGAAGGCATCGGCTAGATCCTTCCAAGTTTGGACATGGGTACGCTCGAGCTGCATGTACCAATCCAAAGACGCTCCGCTTAAGCTATCTTGAAACACATGCACCATGAGTTTCTCGTTCATTGCGTAGGCTGCCATCTTCCTACAGAACATCCTTAGATGGTTCCGAGGGCATTGAATTCCTTTGTATTTCTCGAAGTCCGGTACTTTGAACTTCGGAGGAATTACCACGTCGGGCACTAGGCACATGTCCAAGGCGTTGTGGGCACCGTATGAGCTGAACCCTTCGACAGCTTTCAACCTTTCTTCCAAAACTCGATACATTTGGGTGGTATCATTGTCTTGGTGGGTGGTGTCGGGAGCAGATTGCCTTAGCTGGCTATTTTCCACATCGTGGGGAATTACTTCATGCTGAGTAGTGGAGGTTCCTTGAGGACGACGCTCTTCATTCCTTACGGGGATTGTGAGCGGTGGTGGAGGTGGTCCTTGACCCTCATTTTCGAAGGGTGGGGTATAATTCACAGGTAAACCATAAGGAGGCCATTGCACATTGGATGCATCCGTTGTTGGGCGAGGGTGGCTTTCTCGTGCCGATAGAGCTTGCATTAATTCTAGCATCTGATCCATCTTTCCTTTCATTCCATCAACCTCTTCTCTCAAAGCCGCTTGAGTTTGTTCCAAATTGTCCATGATCCTTTGTTTGTTAGCTCGTGTTCCGTACGAGTGTTGAGTATCTGGTTCTTGGACCGAGGGCTTTCGGGGTTTTCGGGCTATGATTGCTTTGAACTGTTTAAATGGGCATGAATGAGTTTTTTTTTTTGAAAAAATGCATGAAGATGCATGTGGATGTATGTATGCAAAATATGCGTTTTTTTTTTATTTTGCTTTATGGAGTTTAAAGGTGCACGATTAATATTTAGCAATTCAAAATATTAAAGACCGGGAAATTGATTATACTTCAAAATATATTTGATTAAATAACATTTGTTTACAAAGTGTAACTAATGCTATTACAAATCAAATAGCCGCTCGCTTCTCGGCTTTGCTCATCTCCTCCCTATAGAAATCTATGGTGTCCTTGCAGAACTTCATAAACTTCCGGATCTCCATAGGGATGACAAAGTAGGGCATGACCATCTCGGCCTCCGCTAGCTTCTTTGGAAGTTGGGTGATCACCAAATTTGAGAATGCAACCAATTTAGTGAAATTCTCACTTAATCGGGTGGCGTCTTGCCATACATACTCAATCACTTCCTTGCGCTGGTCTAGCTTGACTCTTGCACTTCTAATTTCATCGTGTAGTTGTGCAATGTGGTCCCCATGAGCTCTTGCAATCTTATCGAAGTACTCTTCGAATTTCTTGATGTCTTCCTCGAGAAGATTGCACTTTAGCCTCCCTTAATGAGAGAGACTCTCATGTCTTTGCCGCTGGACGCGTTCGGCTTGAAGCTGCTCTTTGTAGTCTTTCACTACTTCTTGGAGCTGTTGATTTTTCTCTTGGAATTTCAACCTCCATTTCCGTTGAGCTTCGATGGCTAGTTCGCCAAACTTCTTGAGCTCTTGGTTGGAATGTAAGATTCTTTCCAACTCTTCGTCCTTGGCCACAAGGTTGGCATCCGCACTAACCAAGCCGCCTCCTATCCAATCCCTTTTCCCTTCGGAGGTTCTTAGCCGTTTTTGGCATACTAGGAGAGAATGTGATACTTCATCACGATCTCTCTTCGTCCTAGTAATTTCTCCTAAAGCTTGGAGGTGCTTCAATTCTAAGTCTCCGTTTTTGTTTTGGAGTTCTTGAATTTTAGCCTTGAGGTCCTCCACTTCTTTGTTGGGAATGATTGCAATAGGTTTAGGTGTAGGAGGTTTTGGAGGGTTTATGACCACGAAGGGTAACTTGATTGCTTTGACCCTCTCCTTCACCCATTGAGTATAAAGGGGTTTGGCGACACAGTTTCTCTTGCCGACCTTTCCCTTGCGTACTTGGCTCCATGCTCCCCGGATTCTCTCTAGCAATGCCGAGTCTTGATCGCCTTCCCTTAAGTAGAAAGCCTCCAACAAAAGGTCGTTAGGTTTATCTTCCATTGAAAAACCTAGTTGTCGGAGAGAGAGGACCGGATTGTAATTAATACATCCCTTAGTACCAATGAGGGGTACGTTGGGGAAGTCCCCGCAGCTGAGGATAATTTCCGGGTCCTCTAAGTTTGGTGAAAACCAATGGATGTCCTTCTCGGCGAGGGTTGTCATCCGTTGCGACCATTTGAGCTTGGCCCGGTTTTCCACAAAGTCTCGGTTTCTTGGCATGTGGGACATCATCCAAATTTGCACCACGGGAGTGCAACAAGTAATTTTGCGTCCCCTTGCTTGTTCATGCCTTGAGTAGAGGGTATGATAAAAATCCGCTAAGATTGTAGGAACTGGATTTTTAGTCATAAACACCTCTAGAGCCGGAAAGTCTACGAAATCATCCATGTTGGGGAATAAGACAATCCCGTAGACTAAGAGGGCTAAGATGGCGTTGAATGCCATTACCTCTTTGTTGGCTAGTAAATCCCGAGCTTTGGCTTCCAAAAACCTTCTTGAAAATCCCTTAAGGTTCCCTCTAACTTCCAAGTTAGATGCCACTTCTTGGGTGTCGAGGTATAAGGATTCGGCGATGGCTTCAAATGTGGGGTCCCTTCCCGGACCGAGATAGAGTTCATGACCTTTCATGCTACAACCCAAAATCTTCTCAAACTCTTCCAATGTTGGTGCTAGTTGGAAGTCTTGAAACGTGAAGCACCGTAGAGGTGGGTCGAAGAATTGCGCCAAAGTGGTTAAGGCGGTTGAATCTATTCTCACGGGTAAAAGATCAAGGATTAGCCCATAGCTTGCCTCGAAGATGTTCTTGTGGACCGAAGAGAGCCTCTTGCTTAGAGCTAATAAACTTTCCACCCTAGGAGCTTTAATTTTGAAGGCGAGCGTATTCTTGTTCCCGGAATCCATATTTCTTTTTTTTGCTAATATTTGTTCGTTCTTTTTAAACTCCTATAAAGCAAAACGATGCGAAAATTACTTCCATGAATGCAAATGTTATGCAAGGGTATGGTTTATGAAGGTTTGGAACTTCCCCCCATCCTCACATGTAGGCTCTAAATGGTGAAATATCCTAAGAAGAGGTCCTTAGAGTCATAGACCTCACATGGAATTAGGGTTGTCTATGGACATACGTCGACATGACTTCAATTAATTCCACGTGAAAATCTCATCTAAGCGGGGTTGGACATCCTACCTCACGGACATACGTCAACGCGGGCTTCCGCACACAACCTCCTTCTAACTTAGTTTTTTTCTCAAGCTCGGGTAGAGAGCCTCACACGTCCGGCATTAACCCGAACAATGTGGAGTAACATCACTCAAGTAACCCCCGCATTTGATATATATAATATGAATATAAAGCAGATAAAGCAAATATAAACATAATATAACATGTATGAATAAAGTAAATAAACATGACACGCAAAGAAAATAAAACAATTGACTTTAAACCAAATAGGTTAGGCTTGACTCACTAGTGGGAACAGGGTCCCCAGTGGAGTCGCCAACTGTGCGCACCTCGTTTTTTTCCTCGGGAAAAAGACGCGCAAATCCTCCGAGGTCGTTCGCAAACGCTCGGAGGGCCTTTGTGAAGCCGCCACCAAAGTTTTTGTGTAAAGGGAACGTTGATAAACCCTTAAGTTTTTTTTTGTTTAAAGGGAAACGATAATAAAACCCTTTGACGATGAGGATAAGGATTTGGTCATCGCAACCATTGTCGGGTTCGGGAGTCGATTACGCAAGGGGAAGGTATTAGCACCCCTCACGTCCGTTGTACTCAACGGGAACCTTCTATTTGGTTAAAGCTTGAATTGTTTTTTTAAATACTTTGCGTGCATGTTCATTTATATTAAAAATAATAAAGGGGGGAAAGAGATAAAAACAAACGAAAGAAAAAAAAAGTTTTTTTATTATTGCGCTTGACAAGATGTCGATCTTGCTCCTACGTATCTCCCGGTAGTCGGAGAATTCAAAGCGTACGTAGTTCTTTGGTAGAAAAACGTACATGTGTTGGTTGATTTTAAATGGACGATGTTTTAACCGAATTCTTGCGATTAGAACATAGCTTGTATGCTCGCACTTGGAGACTTATTAAGCGTTTGTTCGTGAATCACATTAGAATTGTTAAAAGGTACGTCCGTTAGAGTAAAGGGTTGAATTGGTCGCTATGGGACCAAGGGAGGTGCAATGGACTCAAACGAGTCAAACATTGACCGAGTGGACTCAAACGAGTCGAGGGGTTGAGTCTAATGGCCAACGGGGGACCAAAAGGTTTGGATTGACCACAAGGGGCCAAGATTTGGTTTGGTTAGGGTTGTACGTATTGAAAAAAAAGGGGGAATGACGATTGTCCGAGCGACGAGACATACGTCACGCATTCGTACAATCGGGGCGATGGAGAGACATACGTCACACCATCCCTTTTTCATTCATGTTTTTGGGTTGAATCCTTTAGAAATCCCAAGGCATGTCAAAACATTTGGTTTGAAAACCCAAAATGGGAAGGTTTAGCAAATTTGCTAAAAAACGCGCAAGTTCGTCTCATTTTGCGAAAATGCGAACGTAAACGGTGTATGTTCATCTTTGAGTTTTGAACATCATGAACAATATTTATTGTTCAAGTTTAGATTGAAATGATGAACATAGCTTGTTTGTTCATGCTTGTTTGAGAGTTTGGGAAGATAACTTGTTTTGCAAGTTATCCACAAAATGGTCATACGAACTTGTGATTTTGTCAAAATTATGCAAAATCCTTGTTGTGGTTTGAAGAACATGGGTTTAAAAACTCTTAGGTTCTGAGCTCTGGGGCTAGAACCTCAAAAATTGGTCATTTTGACACAAAAACTCAGGTTCTGAGTTCTGTCATGGTCGCACTGCGACCATGACTTCGCACTGCGAAGCATGCGAAATTTTGGGTTCAGAAGCTGTTTCTGAACTTTTGTTCAGAAACAACTTCTGAACACACTCAGGACCTTATAGATGGGTGAAAAACTTTGAGTTTTTGGGGTGAAAAAGGTTGGACAAACCAGTTTTGATGTTTTGAAAACCTTGGGATTTCTTTGAAATTCAAAAGGGGTTTTTTAGAATCAAATGGTTTTGAACCAAAATAGCTATGCAAACACAATTATAAATGCAAGATAGGTGCTTAGAAACTTACAGAACTCCTTAGCAAAGCTCCAGCTGCACTTGATTTGATTTGGTTAAAGGCTTTCACAAGAGGTTTGAATATTGGTGAAGGTTTTGGAACTTTGGAAAGCTTTGTGTTGGATGGATTGTTTCTGGTTATTTTGTGGAGTTTTGAAGGCTAAAATGAGTAGAGTTTCTGCTCTTGAAATGCTGTTGTTAACTGTGTTTGTATCCTTGGGCATTGCCTTCTATTTATAGGCCAAAACCAAATCTTTTTCATCATTACACAATCCCAAAATTCAGCTGACTTGTGGCCAAGATTAAGCTGAATCCCTTTGCATTAAATGCTAATGGATAGAGGCAACCCTGCCTTGTACCAAGGGGCAAGATCCAGCTTGATTTCAGCCACAAATTCAACTAATTCTAGAAGGTAATGATGAAGAACAAAGCTGATTTGCAATTGGCTAATGCTTGGGGATCAATCCTTGCAATCTCAATGGTTGGTCAATAAAAACGTGCACTGTAATGTGCAGAGATTGAGGGATGAAAAGGCTATAATTGGCTGGTGTGAGAGGGTGAAAAGCTGCTGCAAAACAGAGTAGGCAATCATGGTTTTTTCAAGTGAAAAATCCAGCTGGTTTGACTGGTTTTGGGGGGAGCAAGCAGGAGGAAAGTCCTCAAGCAGGTGGCTGGCAACCTTGTGGTGGTTAGCAGGTCACCTGGGAGGGACTAGAGCTGCCCAAGGGCAAGCCCACTTGCTTGTCACATGCTAGGTTGGAAGAAAAAGCTTCCAACCTTGGCATTAATGGCAAGTCCTTCAATTCTGGCTTTGCTTGGCCCAATTAGCCATGAATGCTACTTAAAATAATTATAGAAATGATATGCAACAAATTCTGGAATTAAATCAAAGAAACCAAAAATCTGCAGAAAAATCGCAGACTTCGCAGTGCGAAGTGACCTTCGCAGTGCGAAGTCCTCATTTTTGAAATGTTGACTTTCCTGTTGACTTTTGTTGACTTTTGACTTTTTTTCCCCTCTTTGATTTTTTTGATTTTTGTTTTAAAATGCGTAGGACAAAATTAGGGTACTACAGTCTTCAACATAGTTGTTTTGTTTAGAGTCTGATAATCACTGGGGCAGTGATTGACTGAGGGAAGTAAGAGGGGTTTCTTATATCTAGGAGTTCCTAGGTAGAAATTTCACAGGTAGTGATTAAGTGAGAAGGGTCTGTGAAACAGGGGCTGTTGTCATAGGGGCTGTGAAACAGGGGCTATGTCATAGGACTTCGAATTGATACTATTTTAGTGGATTTCCTTCCTGGATTGGTATCCTCCAGATGTAGGTGAAGTTTGCACCGAACTGGGTTAACAAATATCTGTGTCATTTACTTTCTGTCTGTTTTATTTTCTGGTTCTTAACTTTGCTTTCATACTCTGTTTTACAGGTTCACACTCAGTACCTGCCAGGAATTTCAGATGGTTTAGGTTGTGATTGTGTTTTGATTTTGATTTCGGGTTTGGTGGTTACGTGGTTTATTGGCCGTGTGGTTGATGCGGTTTTGAGGTGGTTTGTGGTATGGTATGGTGGTTGAGTTGCTGACTGAATTTTGTGCTACTGATGGCCGATTGTGTTTCTGATTGATTTTTTGTTGGCTTTGGATGGTTTTGGTTCTGGTGCCGTACTCAGACTCTGGGTGTTAGTTTTTTACTGTTTCGGTCACCCCTTTTTGTTGTGCTGCCTCAGTGCTAAATACACTAATTAGTCATTACTGACCATAAAAATCAATGAATGACAATTTTAAATGACAAATTAAGACAAATTAAGTTTCTGAAAACAGTCCTCTCCTCACTAAAAATCTTGCCTAAACAGAAACCTAAAAGTCAGAGGTTTTAAAAAAAAGGGTAAATAATAATAATAATAAAAAACACTTAAAAGAAATAAAAATAAAGATAAAAGAAAAATAAAATAAATAAAAACAAAAGGACGGACCTGAACGAGACCCAAAACAAAAAAATAATTAGGTATTTTAAAATACCTCTTTGCCGAAATTTCGTATGAGACGACGAAAAATTCTGAACCAACAGACGAGTAAAAAAGAATCTTAGGTCAAAAATTGGGGTATGACAGATGTCCCTATTTAAGTCTCTTCGTTCGGAGATTTGAAGATAAAATCTTTGATTCGGAGGGCCGAAGGGACTTAAATACAGAGTACGCCAATTTTGGACCTAAGAAAAAGTGAAATGCTCGTGATGCAAATGTGAATGCAAGATGGCGAAGATGACCTGACTGGGGATAAAACAAAACAAAAGGATACACGAGTTCGTTAAAGAAAGGGATCCGACTCCACTGGGGGATAATGTAGTTTCACTGGGGAAGGGATCAACTATCGTATTGATAGCTGAAAAAGGAAGTATGATATGGGAAAAGACACCGACCACAAGCTGCTCGTTTGTAGAGCTTGCCACTTGAGGTAAAAGACGGAAATAAAAGTAACCTGTCAGCTGTTCGGGATGTAACCGAGCTAGCCACTGACAACAAAGTGACGGTAAAAGGTAAATGTCAGCTGTACGGGATGTAATCGAACTAGCCACTGATGACATGATAAAGCGATAAGTGTCAGCTGTTCGGGATATTGCCAAACTGCCACTGACGACAAGAAACAAAGATAAATGTCAGCTGTTCAGGATATTGCCAAACTGCCACTGACGACAAGCACAAAGATAAATGTCAGTTGTTCGGGATATTGCCGAACTGCCACTGACGACAAGGAACAAAGATAAATGTCAGCGGTTCGTGATATTGCCAAACTGCCACTGATGACAAGAAACAAAGATAAATGTCAGCTGTTCAGGATATTGCTGAACTGCCACTGACGACAAGAAACAAAGATAAAAGTCAGCAGTTCAGGATATTGCCGAACTGCCACTGACGACAAGGAATAAAGATAAATGTCAGCTGTTCGGGATATTGCCGAACTGCCACTGACGACAAGGAACAAAGATAAATGTCAACTATTCGGGATATTGCCGAACTAGCCACTGACAACAAAATGAAGTAAAGATATGCACAAGCTGTTCGTTAAGGAAACTGCCACTTGGCATGAAGATGCACAAGCTGTTCGTTAAAGAACTGCCACTTGGCATAAAGAGGGTGACATCTTTGGACCAGACACACTGGGGATGACACTTGGGGAAAAAGAGTTACAAATTGTTCATGATTGATTGATATGAAGAGCAAGACTCAGGGTGGTTAATGCAACCATATATTAAATGATGTTGTCTGTATGTTGTATATGCATGAATGTATGAATGTATGTGTGAATGTATGTATGACAATGCGACTTGTATGATTGTATGGAGGATTGACTTGTGTGATAGTATAATTGTATGAAGCATTGACTTGTATGATTGTATGACCGATGAACTTGATGAGACAAGACTGGACATGTAAGATGGAAAGTGGACCGACGTCGTAGTACAAACACTCAGCAATCTTCATTGGGGATTGTTGAGTATTTAGATGTTGGCTACATCTTTTGGTAAAATCAAAGTGTTCAAGCGAAGCATCTCCATGTGTTTAAGAAGTCTTCAGAGGCAAGAAATCGAATTTGAGGGGGTTCAGAAGCAGAAATGGCCTTCAAAAGCAGTTTGGACCTTCAGACGCAGAATGTGCCTTCAGACGCTAAACAGTACTTCAGACGCACTACAGTACTTCAGACGCACTGTTCACCAGTTGACCAGTGTTGACCTTCAGAAGCTGGACTTCAGAAGCTGATTTCAGAAGCTGGGTTTTTATGCATTAATGTTGTGCGTATCTATTGAAGATTTGCTGAAGATTTATTATGGCTGAAGTATTTCTAGAAGGCTGATTAATTTGTTGAAGATCTTAGGAAAATTGGCTTCGTATTTATGTTTGATTATTTGTTGAAGAATCTTTGCAAGATTGAATTCAGAAATATCTGTTTCCTTATTTAAGCCTTTCATAATTCAGAAACATATCAATTGCAGAAGACTTGATTCAAAATTAAGAGAGCTGCTGAAGCCTATTTAAGGAGATGTGTTGCTACCTTTGAAGACTACGAAGAGAATATTAAAAAATCAGAGAGTTTAGAGTCTTTGTGTTTTTTTTAAACTTAGGTTTATTTGTGCACCACTCATCTGAGTTGGTTTAGATTGTTTGAGTTGTAAGTCATTCAAAACTTTTAAGTACGAATGATGTTGTCTTTGTTCTTTTGAAGGGTGTCTTCAAAAACTGGGTTGTGTTTTCAGAAGCTGTTAGTAACTGAGTTAGTTACTTGAATAGGAAGTTAGTAGTGTTCTAATACTTAGGTAGTGCTCCTGAGTAGAAATCAGACTAGAGGAGATTGATTGCTTAGGCTGGGAACAGGGGGGTCTGTGTCTTGAGTCTTAAGGATTAATTCCTATAGTGGATTTCCTTCCTGGATTGGTATCCTCCAGACGTAGGTGGTATTTACACCGAACTGGGTTAACAAATATCTGTGCCATTTTACTTTCTGCACTGTTTTATTGCTGCTTCTGATACTGTTTGTTTGTGCTCTGTTTTACTATCTTTGTGCCCTGTTTTGCGTTTTGTTCAAGTTCCTGCCAGAAATTCAGGGATGATGCCACTGGGGACATATCAAAACATTGACAGGGTGAAGCCGCAACAACTGATGAGGAATAAACCCTTTCTGGGGAAATCGTGCTAATCCAAGAAGCTAGCAGAAGGATTGGTGTTTCCGTGGTCATGCTTATCTTTTGTTTTTTTCTTTTTTGAAAATAGGATTGCGTCAAGGTGATCTTCTTTCACCCTTTATGTTTATGTTAGCTGCCGAAGGTTTTAATGTTATAATGGAAGCCATGGTTACAAACAATATATTTACGGGTTATACAGTTGGTGGAGCGACTGATCCCACCTCCAATTTGCCGATGATACTATTATTTTGGGTGAAAGGAGTTGGGCTAATGTTAGAGCTATGCGGCCAGCCCTCCATATTTTTGTGGCAATGTCGGGGATAAAGGTAAACTTTCATAAGAGCATGACAGGAGGAGTTCATGTTGGTGAGTCGTGGCTACATGAAGCGGCTTCTATGTTAAGATGTAAGGTTGGTAATTTGCCTTTTGCGTACTTGGGCCTTCCAGTCGGGGGTGATTCTTGCCGTCTAAGATTTTGGGACCCCTTGCTTGCTCGCATAAAAAATCGGTAATCTGGGTGGAAAAGTCGTCATTTATTTCATGGTGGTCGTCTGATTCTGCTTAAGTCTGTCCTGACCTATCTCCTTGTCTATGCTATTTCCTTCTTCAAGGCTCCCTCATGTGTCATTTCCTCTATTGAATCTCTTTTGAATTGTTTTTTTTGGGGGGGGGGGGGGGTGAGGAAACTAGGAATATTTCTTCGATTGATTGGAATTCTATTTGTTTGGATAAGGAGGCAGGGGGTTTCGGGGTCAGGAGAATTAGGGAATTTAATGTTGCCTTGTTGGGTAAGTGGTGTTGGCGTATGTTGCATGAGAGGGAGGGTTTGTGGTTTAAGGTGTTGGTAGTGAGGTATGGCGTGGAAGGGGCGGCTAAAGGAGGCGGGTAGAAAAGGTTCTAGTTGGTGGAAGGAGATGTTCCTTATTCGGGATGGTGGGGGCGCGCATGTGGGTGGGTGGTTTGAAGAGAACATAAGTCGAAAGGTCGGTAATGGTTTTGATTCTTTTTTCTGGACGGATGGGTGGTTATGGGATGTTTCTTTTTCTGTTAGGTTTCAGTGTCTTTTTGAGTTGTCTAAGACTAAGGGGTTGTCGGTGGCAGAGATGTTTCATTTAGAGTGGGGGCAGAATGGAGAGGCGTGGAAGTGGCGGCGGAGGTTGATGGTGTGGGAGGATGAGATGCTAGTGGAGTGTAGGGTTGTTCTTCATGATGTGTTTATGCAGGTGGATATTCCAGATCGTTGGCTTTGGCTTCCAGATCCTGAGAAAGGGTTCACAGTGCATAAAGCATACATCCTTCTTACTAGTGATGGCCCTCATCAGGTGGCAGCTGCTCCGAGTGTTATTTGGAGCCGGGAGGTACCCTTGAAGGTGTCTCTGTTTGTTTGGCGATTACTTCGAAACAGACTCCCTACAAAGAACAATTTATGCAGACGTCGAATTCTTCATCGAAATGCTCAACTTTGTGTCAGTGGTTGCAGTCAACTAGAGTCTGCATATCATCTTTTTTTGCAATGTCCTTTGTTTGGTTCCTTATGGAGCGGTATTTTTTTGTGGATTGGATTTCTTTCAGTTTCTCCCGATAACTTAATAGATCATTTAACTCAATTTGGGAGTTTAGCTGGTATGTCGAAATCAAAGAGATCTCTCTTCACATTGATTTGGTGTGCTTGTACGTGGACTATTTGGAAGGAAAGGAATAGCCGAATTTTTCAAAACAAAGTCTCCTCTGTCTCAAAGCTTCTAGATAATGTTAAGCTTCTTTCTTTTTGTGGTTAAAGGCAAAATCTAAAATTATTGTTTTTTATTATCATAGGTGGTGGCTTAGCCCTTTGATGTGTAAGGTATAGGCTGATAGTTTTCTTTCCTTGGTTTTGGTTATTGTTGTTTAGTAACATTTTCTGTAACTTTTTGAGCCTCTTCTCCGATACACCTTGTGTTGGAGAGAGTGCGGCTTGACAATAATATATCTCATTTTGCCTTTTCAAAAAAAAAACTAAAATATTCTTAACACATACTCCCTCCGTCCCAAATTGTATGTCGCTTTGGAAAAAAAATTTGTCCCAAATTATATGTCGCTTTACAATACCAATGAAACATTAATGTTATTTTTCCTATTATATCCTTAACTATTTATTATTCTATATTTTTTCAATTCTTTAATTTATCTTTTCCATACCATTTATTAAGGACAATTTTGTAAAACAACTTATAATATCTCTTTCCCACACAAAATTAATTATATTTCTTAATACGTGTGAAATGCCCAAAACGTCATACAATTTGGGACGGAGGGAGTATTAGAATCTAATCCGTACAACACACGAGATTTCCACGTAGTAGAAATAAATCAAACTAAACAACAAGCATATTTAATAAAACATCACATTATTTATTTTTTCTACCAACTTCATCCGTAAATTGATAATTGTGGCCACGCCCAGCATCAGGACATGTCCTACACCCTTCAAGGAGTCTCTTCTTATTCAGATCTATTTCTTCTGAAACTAAACAAAAATATCAAATATTAATATAAGAAAAACTTAATTATTATATATGAATAATTTCTCCAGAATACTGTGTAAATGCAATAACAAAATGGATATTATGGAGAAGTTCACTTACATGCATAAAGTTTCGAAGCATTCGCAATGTTCCTTGCTAATGCCTTTGATGAAAAACTCAACAGACAAAAAAAGAGAACTACAAAAATAAGAGAGCACTTCTTTGAAGCCATTATTCTTGCTACAATGTACTCAATACATATGGTAATTTATATAATCCAAAATCGGTGGTTGTTGCTTTCTTTTCGAGTAAATAAATCATATTTAATTGGGACTTGTAATAAAGTTTTTCTACGGTTTAGACCAATGATGCCTTTTTTAAAAATTTGGTTTTGCTAATCGGTGTCTCGATTGAATAAACAAATTTTCATAAAAAATTGTCATTTCAATTCATAAACAGTATACAAGTATTCAGGGACACTAATTACTCCGTCCTTTTTATAAGAATAGTTTACAAAAATCACGTGTATTAAGAAAAATTGTTGGAGTAATAAAGTTGTCTCAAATTGATGTGACTATTACTACCTCCGTTCCTTTTTAATTGTCACTTTTTGACATTTTACACAAACCAAGACAATTAATAAATGTCACTACTTTTGATACAATAATTTATACTTTTACTATAATAACCTTATTCATTTAATATATCATCTCATATATTTCTCTCTCCGTAATAAATAGCTAAGGATAAAATTGGTAAAACATTATTTAAAGTTGCATTGAACTTTGAAAGTGACAGTTAAAAAGGAACAAATTTTTTCTTCAAAAGTGACAATTAAAAAGGAACGGAGGGAGTACTAGATTACCCATAATTAAATATACATTTAATGTTAACTTTTCATATACCAAGGCAAATTGATAGTATTAATAAGGGGTGTGCTTGAAAAAAGAGTAATCAATGTATCTAGGAATTTGTATATGATCTTATATTTAGGGACAAAACTTTTTTGTAAACTACTCCTATAAATAGGGACGGAGGGAGTAGCATTTTTCTTAAAAGATCAAATAGATTGTAGGCTAAATTGCTATTTTGGTCCCTTAACTATTTTTGAGGTATGACTTTGGTCCCATAACTAATTTTTTATTGTTTTAGTCCTTTAACTTTATTAAATTAATGTTTTTTAAATTAACCTAACAGAAAGGACCAAAACATGTGACGGAAATAAAGTTAAAGGACCAAAACAATTCAAAAATTAGTTATGGGACCAAAACGATACCTCAAAAATAGTTAATGGACCAAAATAGTAATTTAGCCCAGATTGTAATATGATTTATTTACTACTACCTCTGTTCCTTTTTAATTGTCACTTTTTGACATTTTACACAAACCAAGACAATTAATAAATGTCAATACTTTTGATACAATAATTTATACTTTTACTATAATAACCTTATTCATTTAATATATCATCTCATATATTTCTCTCTCCGTAATAAATAACTAAGGATAAAATTGGTAAAACATTATTTAAAGTTGCATTGAACTTTGAAAGTGACAGCTAAAAAGGAACAAATTTTTTCTTCAAAAGTGACAATTAAAAAGGAACGGAGGGAGTATTCATTAGCATTTCATACACGTTAGTCAAAAGAAAAATAGCATTTCATACACGAGATCATATAGAGGCCCTTGGATTGGTGGGTATGGACTTTGATTTTTTGAGATTTGAACCAAAAATTCAACACGGAATAGCAAAATCATTTCGAGGAATATAAAGTACAAAATGTTTTCCACATTTGATGTTACCAATACATATTTCACCGCAAGTTTCCTTTTTCTTTTGCTCGGTCAAATACGTGTACCCCTCATCAACCATGTTTAAATATTATTTTTTTAGAGGAACAATGTTTATTATGTTGTGGCAATTATTATTGATGTTTTTTTTAAAAGACTAAACTGAAATATATTAACCAAACTAAAGATGTTAGTTATAAGGAGTATAAGAAGAGATTTAAAAGAGTTACGAAGTTACGTTACAAAGTTAAGAAAGAATTGACAAAATCAAAATCGAATAAGATGTACTTCGATTTCAACCACCAAAACGTATGAAGTTTAATTTTTTCGTATAACGTTTGTAGTTGTTCCTCCTTTTGTTGAAATAAACTCCCATTTCTTGTAGAGAGCCAAATTGTTGAAATTTTGGGTCTAACTCATCATTACAAAATCGGATTGTAAGGTGAGGATTACCAACACACCCCCTCACGCTCAGACCCAATGGGCATGAAGCATGGCAATGCGGAATCCCAACGGTAGATCTTGGATAGACTCTGATACTATCGCGGTGATTTTCGGAGATCAAGCTATTGATTAGCGTTGACTCACTAATTTTATTTCACGACTGAACTTTTAATTTTTCAAAAGGAAAGGGGAAAAAGTTCTAAACTACCACATTTTTTAAAGATTTAGGGTTCGGGGGTTAGTTACGTTCAGGGAATGTGTTAGCACCCTAAACGTTCGTAGTATTCTACGAGAACCTCTTGATTTTATTTATTTATTTTGGATATAACTTGCTTATATTTTTTTAAGAGAAAGAAAAGAAGGAATTAGAGTAGTGAAGAAAAAAAATGTTTTTTATTTTTTATGATTTGGAAGGACAAGGTCCTTTGCCTACGTACCCGTGAGGGATCAAAACCTCGTAGCTCGGGGTAAAAATGCCGATATTGATTTGTTTTTGTATATTTTTTTTTTAGTTTTTTGAAAAGGTTTTAAAAATAAAAATAAATCCAAGTGGCAAAAATGGGATTGGATTGTATTTTTTATTTTTGGAAAATGATTTAAATGTTATTAAAATAGATTAATGGTTATTTAAGAAAATAAAAGAAGAAAAAGGGGCACTTGATTGAAAATCAAGGTTTGTTTAAAAAAGATTTTTTTTATGAATTTTGACTCATTTGCATGTTTTTGTTTTTTAATAATTAACTAAGACTAAAAAAATAACTAAAAGCTAAACGCGAGGAATTTCCGTGGTGACGTTAGATCACCACGAAATCCTTTTGAAAATAAACTAACCTAATTTTTTTGTATTTTTTCATTTTGACATAAAGCGGAATAAATAAAGTGCAGGTGTCTGTGCTATATTCTCATTTATACTTTACATGGTTCCTAATTACATTTTAATAAAATAAAAACGAAATAAAAAATAAAGATAAAATTGCAAATGCGATAAAATAAATATGCTAAATATAAACAAAGAAATAAAAATGCATGAAATAAAAGAGAAAAAAATAGAAAGAATGCATGAAGTACTATAAGATAAATGCAATGAAATAAAATGCATGAAAAAAAAATAAAATGCAAGAAATGATAAAAAAAAAAGGAAATAAGAAGGAAAAGGGGGGTGATGTGAGCAGAAAGGGGGTGTAAAGAGATAATCAGAAGAGAAGAGAAGAGGAGGGGGATATTGGGCCGCAGATCAGGTATTGGGCTGAAGAAGGGGAAAAAGCCAGATCGGTTCGGTCTGAGAGAACCGAACCGGTTCAGTGGCTATATAATTGTTCAGGGCCGGTTTTTTACTTCATTTTGAAAACTCTTTCTCTCTCTTCTCCTCTTCTCTCCTCTCTGACTTCTCCCTTCACTCACACGGCCGGAGCAATTTTCCGGCTCGGTGGTTGGCCGGCCCAGGGGGCGGCGCCACCGTGCCGGAGTAAAAACTCCACTTTTTTTCAAATAATTTTCTTTTTCTAAAAATGTTTTCCTCCTTCTCTTCAAATCTACCACTCAAAATTTCAGAAAAACTTTTTAAAATAGCCTAAATCTAAGTTTTTATTTTCGAAAAAACCATTACCTCTTCTTGTGTTCTTGGCTTGGATTTGGCTTTTGGTGGTGGTTGTGTTGTACTTGTGGTTCGGCCTTAGCTTTGGTTAGGTTTTACTGTTTTTTGTGTTGGTTTAAGGTGGTGGCCGTGTGTTTGATGTGGTGGTTGGGTGGTGGAAGTCGTGGGTTGTGGGTGGTGGTTAGGGTGATGGCCGTACGTAGTGGTTTGGACGGTGGTCGTATATGATGGTTTAGGTTGTGATTGTGTTTTGATTTTGATTTCGGGTTTGGTGGTTACGTGGTTTATTGGCCATGTGGTTGATGCGGTTTTGAGGTGGTTTGTGGTATGATATGGTGGTTGAGTTGTTGATTGAATTTTGTGCTACTGATGGCCGATTGTGTTTCTGATTGATTTTGTGTTGGCTTTGGATGGTTTTGGTTCTGGTGCCGTACTCAGACTCTGGGTGTTGGTTTTTTACTGTTTCGGTCCCCCCTTTTTGTTGTGCTGCCTCAGTGCTAAATACACTAATTAGTCATTAGTGACCATAAAAATCAATGAATGACAATTTTAAATGACAAATTAAGACAAATTAAGTTTCTAAAAACAGTCCTCTCCTCACTAAAAATCTTGCCTAAACAGAAACCTAAAAGTCATAGGTTTTAAAAAAAGGGAAAATAATAATAATAAAAAACACTTAAAAGAAATAA
Source organism: Medicago ruthenica (assembly GCA_018208015.1). Taxonomy (NCBI): domain Eukaryota; kingdom Viridiplantae; phylum Streptophyta; class Magnoliopsida; order Fabales; family Fabaceae; genus Medicago; species Medicago ruthenica. Next base: position 27,632 of record WNNG01000118.1, read on the forward strand.
AAATAAAGATAAAAGAAAAATAAAATAAATAAAAAAAGGACGGACCTGAACGAGACCCAAAACAAAAAAATAATGAGGTATTTTAAAATACCTCTTTGCCGAAATTTCGTCTGAGATGACGAAAAATTCTGAACCAACAGACGAGTAAAAAAGAATCTTAGGTCAAAAATTGGGGTATGACAAATGCCCCTATTTAAGTCTCTTCGTTCGGAGATTTGAAGATAAAATCTTTGATTCGGCGGGCCGAAGGGACTTAAATACAGAGTACGCCAATTTTGGATCTAAGAAAAAGTGAAATGCTCGTGATGCAAATGTGAATGCAAGACGGTGAAGATGACCTGACTGGGGATAAAACAAAACAAAAGGATACCCGAGTTCGTTAAAGAAAGGGATCCGACTCCACTGGGGGATAATGTAGTTTCACTGGGGAAGGGATCAACTACCGTATTGATAGCTGAAAAAGAAAGTATGATATGGGAAAAGACACCGACCACAAGCTGCTCGTTTGTAGAGCTTGCCACTTGAGGTAAAAGACGGAAATAAAAGTAACATGTCAGCTGTTCGGGATGTAACCGAACTAGCCACTGACAACAAAGTGACAGTAAAAGGTAAATGTCAGCTATTCGGGATGTAACCGAACTAGCCACTGATGACATGATAAAGCGATAAGTGTCAGCTGTTCAGGATATTGCCGAACTACCACTGACGACAAGAAACAAAGATAAATGTCAGCTGTTCGGGATATTGCCGAACTGCCACTGACGACAAGGAACAAAGATAAATGTCAGCTGTTCGGGATATTGCCGAACTGCCACTGACGACAAGAAACAAAGATAAATGTCAGCTGTTCGGGATATTGCCGAACTGCCACTGACGATAAGAAACAAAGATAAATGTCAGCTGTTCGGGATATTGCCGAACTGCCACTGACGACAAGGAATAAAGATAAATGTCAGCTGTTCGGTATATTGCCGAACTGCCACTGACGACAAGGAACAAAGATAAATGTCAGCTATTCGGGATATTGCCGAACTAGCCACTGACAACAAAATGAAGTAAAGATATGCACAAGCTGTTCGTTAAGGAAACTGCCACTTGACATGAAGATGCACAAGTTGTTCGTTAAAGAACTGTCACTTGGCATAAAGAGGGTGACATCTTTGGACCAGACACACTGGGGATGACACTTGGGGAAAAAGAGTTACAAATTGTTCATGATTGATTGATATGAAGAGCAAGACTCAGGGTGGTTAATGCAACCATGTATTGAATAATGTTGTCTGTATGTTGTATATGCATGAATGTATGAATGTATATGTGAATGTATGTATGACAATGCAACTTGTATGACTGTATGGAGGATTGACTTGTGTGATAGTATAACTGTATGAAGGATTGACTTGTATGATTGTATGAACGATGAACTTGATGAGACAAGACTGGACAGGTAAGATGGAAAGTGGACCGACGTCGTAGTACAAACACTCAGCAATCTTCATTGGGGATGATGCCACTGGGGACATATCAAAACATTGACAGGGTAAAGCTGTAACAACTGATGAGGAATAAACCCTTTCTGGGGAAATCGTGCTAATCCAAGAAGCTAGCAGAAGGACTGGTGCTTCCATGGTCATGCTTATCTTTTGTTTTTTTCTTTTTTGAATCCCTAACTTTAGCCTGGACTGCCCTTTCGGGTTTTCAATCCACCGGGAATATATTATTTCTGTATACTCCTAAATTTTGCCTGGACGGCCATTTCGGCTTTTCGATCCACCGGGGATATATTCTTTTTGTATGTCCCTAATTTTTGCTTGGACCGCCCTTTCGGGTTTTCGATCCACCGGGACGCTCATTTTTGCCTAAGCCGCCCTTTCGGGTTTTCGACTTACCGAGCTTTTCTTTTTTCTCTTTTTTCTTTTTATTTTTTCAAGCAATTGACCATGTTCAACCCGCAGAGTTTATCCGTTTTTGGGATGGATGTTGACGCGCACTTCACTTATTCATGAATTCAGAGAGAATGCGTTTGTTGTTTATGCTTTTCCAAAAATATAAAAAAAGATTTATGATTTTTTTTGAAAAATATTTTGCTTCAAGTACTACCATTAAAACTAGAAGAAATTTTATAAACAGAACAAAATGAGAATTCCAAATAAAAGGCACAGGCCCAAATTTATTTAACAGAGTGGTGGCCCGCCAATAGCGTGGCTCCACAGATCTCACAAAGTTTGGAAAATGGTAAATATAAGGGGAAGGTACATTGAACACAATAACCACTATTCTCCCTAACAACTTTGAATTCCACTGTTTGGATGCTCCAGATTTAGAGTCTCTTTGACAGCTAATGTGCACCAAGTGAGTCATGGCCAACCTGACGCAGTTACTTTGTCTTTTGATCCTTAATTTTTGCATAGATCGCCCTTTCGGGTTTTCGACCTATCAGGATGATTATTTTTCTGTTTTATGTCTCTAATTTTTGTCTGGACCGCCCTTTCGGGTTTTCAGTCCACCGAGACGCTCATTTTTGCCTAAGCCGCCCTTTCGGGTTTTCGACTTACCGAGCTGTTCTTTTATTTTTAGACAAAGTATTTCTTGACTGCGTCGGCGCTCACAGGACGGGGAAGCTCGTCACCATCCATAGTCGTAAGAGTCATTGCACCACTGGAGAAAGCTCTCTTGACGACATATGGGCCTTCATAGTTAGGCGTCCATTTGCCCCTGGAATCGGGTTGAAAGGATAAAATCTTTTGAGCACAAGGTCTCCTTCTCGAAATTCACGGGGACGAACCTTCTTGTCAAAAGCTAGTTTCATCCTCCTTTGATATAGTTGTCCATGACACAAGGCAGCCATGCGTTTTTCTTCAATCAAGTTCAGCTGATCATACCTACTTTGGCACCATTCAATCTGAGACAACTTGGCTTCCATCAGAACTCTCATTGACGGGATCTCGACTTCCACAGGGAGTACTGCTTCCATGCCGTAAACGAAAGAGAAAGGGGTTGCCCCTGTTGAAGTGTGCACTGAGGTACGATACCCATTCAAAGCATACGGTAACATGCCAGTCCTGTAAGTGGCTACCCTCTTCTGCACTATCTTCTTGATGTATTTTTTGTTTTTTTTTTGTTTTTTCTCTTTCTTGTTGTATTTTTTTGTTTTTTTTTGTAGATTCAATGGCACCATTCATCTGGGATTCGACCAGGAATATTGTAATGGCAGTTCTTCGGAACCCAAGTTAATCCTTCCATACACTAATAACCGAGAGATCTTTTCGGGAATTCCTCCATCCTCCTCTTCTTCAGCTTCGTAAACAGGGAACTCAAAGTCGGGAGAGAGCATAGTGTTACAGTGTTCAACGAGTTTATTGATGTTCAGTCTACATATGGTTGATGATTGATTTTAGAAAATGAGTGAAAAATGCAGACCTTTTGAAATGGATTGAAAATAAAATAAAATAAAATATTTTTTTGGATTTTTTGTGTTACCATTTTCCAGAAAAAGCAAAGAGTAAAAAGACATAGTCGGGGACAAAACGACTTTTTATTTGATGATGGGAATGCATAAAGCAAAAAGCCCTATAAAAGTTCACTTTCGTCTCGGGCGGAACGAAAGGATTTTTTTAAAAAAAAAAAACGAAAAGCGAAAACAACAAAATGTTATTTGGAACAATGAATAGCGGAAGGGATGTCAACAGCGACCCAATTGCGGCAAACTCTGCTATGTGTCACAAAACTAGCTGCCACCTCCTCAAGATTGTCTTCAACAGGGTAAGCCTCTGAACAAACTTGCACCATATTAACAGATGCAATCCCATGATCCGGTAGTGGATTAGCCTGCACATTGGGGTTCAAATCTTTGAAGGACAGGATATTAGCCTGGATCAACTTTTGGACTTCAGCTTTCAGGGTGTAACAGTGCTCAATGTCGTGACCGGGTGCCCCTTGATGGAAAGCACAAGAGAGATCAGATCTATACCCATGTGGCAACCTTTCAGGTACCCGAGGGGGCGCCTTAGTCTGAACTAGCTTTTTATCAAGCAAAGCGGGAAGCAACTCTGCATACGCCTTAGGGATTGGATCAAACTATGATATCCACTGGACCCGATTTTGTTGGGTGAACTGTTGTCGAGGCTGTTGTTGATACCGTTGATGTGGCTGCCTATGGGCCACCATACTTACCTCCTGCTCTTTCTTTCCTGAGAAGCCTTTCCCAAACTTCTTTGTACTGCTGGCAGTAAAAGCATTTTCCATAACTAAACGTCCCTCTCGGACTCCTTCCTCCAGACACATTCTCATATTAACCATTTCAGTGAAATCGCTAGGTGCACTTGCAATCATCCGCTCATAATAGAATGAACCAAGAGTATTTAGGAAAATTTTGGTCATTTCTTTCTCCTCCAGAGGTGGATTTATCTGAGCAGCAACCTCCCTCAATGTTTGGGCATACTCTTTGAAAGTCTCCTTATCCTTTTGAGCCATGGTCCGGAGTTGGTCTCTGTCTGGGGCCATGTCTAGGTTGTACTTGTATTGGCGAACAAAGGCTTCTCCCAAGTCATTGAAAGTTTGGATCCTGGTGCTGTCCAAACTCATGTACCATTTCAAGGTGGCGCCAGTCAAACTGTCTTGGAAGTAGTGGATGAGTAGTTGATGATTATCTGTCTGGGTAAACATCTTCCTAGCATACATTACCAGGTGGCTTTGAGGACAGGTGTTCCCCTTGTACTTCTCAAATTCAGGGACCTTGAACTTGGGCGGGATCTTGACATTCGGCACTAGACAAAGGTCGTGGGCGTTTTTCCCAAACAGATCTTTCCCGCGGAGGGCCTTGATTTCCCATTGCATCTCGTCAAACTTTTCCTGAAAATCATCCATCCGATCCTGAGCCCCTACACTTTGTGTGAAGATAGGTTCATTGTCATATGGGGTTGTATGAATCACTGGAGCTGAAAAGGCCATAGTAGCCTGAGGAAAAGTAATGTCGGGTTGAAGAACAGGAATTGCTTGATGTGTAGCAGGAATAGGGACAAATCCTTCACCGGAGCTGAGAGGCATTCCCCAGGGATAACCGGGGGGCATGGTGCGCTGTGGAGCACTGGCGTGCGCTGTCGGAATCGGAGGAGTAGAAGCCGTTAACTGAGCTAGAGAGCTGGAGAGAGGAGGATACGATGGATGAACTTGTGTAGCTGCCAGCAGCTTTACCAACTCCGTCAATTCCTCGATCTTGGTCCGCATGGATGTCATCTCTTCCTGGAGTACCTGGTTTTCTTGTTCCAAATGTTCCATTTTCTTCCTTATATTTGCCCGAGTGTTGTACGTGTAAGTCGGTTTCTGCTGAGGACGTCGGGCCACTTTCTTGGACTGGGCAGATGAACCTTTTTCGAAAAACAAAATGTGAGACTCGGTTTGGGAAACCATGAAAGCAAAATGATGCATGATATGTGTATGCAAAAACAATTTTTTTTTATTTTATCGAAGTATTTGCAGTCATCATAGTTGAACATTCTTTTGAGCATTAAAACATTACAAAACAATTCCTTTTTTAGAAACCAAGCCAAGGGACCAATTCAAAAGTCCTTTAGTGGAAGCTAGATTTTAACAGAAAAAAACTAAAGACTCCTAGCTTCCTTAAATTCAACAAATCAGGGCTCTTGAAGGTGTACTTTCTAGTGCTTCTCTATGATGTTCACAAAAAAAAAACTTGTTTAAGTCCTTCGGTAATTGGATGAAAAAAAATGTTTATGAATGAATGCATGTATGCATGATTATGCTAAAGAACGGAGAAAACATGGTGAGGTTAAGTCCATAATGTTGGAGTCAAGGGTAAACACGTCATTTGGTAAGGACTAATGGTTTCACATGTACCTGTATCACGGGTTCTACCAAGTTCCCAAAGTCATTGACCACTTCCGAATATTGTCGGATTACGGGACTACTCCCGGTCCGACGACGTTCGTAGGAAAGTTTCGTTTGAGTGTAGTATTGCGTATCAACCAATTCAAGACTACTCTTGATTAGCCACCGCACTACTTCCTAGAAGGTCAAGATGGGTTAAAGGTAATTCTAAAGGTCCTCAACTTCATAAGTCACTTAAAAATAACAATGTCAAACACGACTACTCATGTCGACATGGTATTACCTTTAAGAGACCTCCATTGAGTGGGGTTGTATCACATGTACCAAAAACCAAGACTACTCCTGGTATGGCACTTTGATTATACCACCATCTTATCTTATGATTTCCCTCAAGTCCGGGTGTAGGACTTATCTCACCACTCACGCAAAAGAAAAAAAAAACACATATACACATATTTACACTCTTATTTTTATTTTAAGCAAGTTATAGCACAAAATAATTAAATAAATTCAAGTTAGGCTCAACCCTCTTAGGGAATTTCCAGTGAAGTCGCCATTTCTGTCGCGGTGATTTTCGGAGATCAAGCTATTGATTAGCGTTGACTCACTAATTTTATTTCACGGCTGAACTTTTAATTTTTTAAAGATTTAGGGTTCGGGGGTTAGTTACGTTCAGGGAAGGTGTTAGCACCCTAAACGTTCGTAGTATTCTACGAGAACCTCTTGATTTTAATTATTTATTTAGGATATAAATTGCTTATATTTTTTTAAGAGAAAGAAAAGAAGGAATTAGACTAGTGAAGAAAAAATATTGTTTTTTTTTTATTTTTTATGATTTGGAAGGACAAGGTCCTTTGCCTACGTACCCGTGAGGGATCAAAACCTCGTAATTCGGGGTAAAAATGCCGATTGATTTGTTTTTGTATATTTTTTTTTTAGTTTTTTGAAAAGGTTTTAAAAATAAAAATAAAAATAAATCCAAGTGGCAAAAATGGGATTGGTTTGTATTTTTTATTTTTGGAAAATGATTTAAATGTTATTAAAATAGATTAATGGTTATTTAAGAAAATAAAAGAAGAAAAAGGGGCACTTGATTGAAAATCAAGGTTTGTTTAAGAAAAGATTTTTTATGAATTTTGACTCATTTGCATGTTTTTGTTTTTTAATAATTAATTAAGACTAAAAAAATAACAAAAAGCTAAACGCGAGAAATATCCGTGGTGACATTGGATCACCACAAAATCCTTTTGAAAATAAACTAACATAATTTTTTTGTATTTTTTCATTTTGACATAAAGCGGAATAAATAAAGTGCAGGTGTCTGTGCGATATTCTCATTTATACTTTACATGGTTCCTAATTACATTCTAATAAAATAAAAACGAAATAATAAATAAAGATAAAATTGCAAATGCGGTAAAATAAATATGTTAAATATGAACCAAGAAGTAAAAATGCATGAAATAAAAGAGAAAAAAAATAGAAAAAATGCATTAAGTACTATAAGATAAATGCAATGAAATAAAATGCATGAAAAAAAAATAAAATGCAAGAAATGATAAAAAAAAGGAAATAAGAAGGAAAAGGGGGGTGTTGTGAGCATAAAGGGGGTGTAAAGAGAAAATCAGAAGAGAAGAGAAGAGGAGGGGGATATTGGGCCGCAGATCAGGTATTGGGCTGAAGAAGGGGAAAAAGCCAGACCGGTTCGGTCTGAGAGAACCGAACCGGTTCAGTGGCTATATAAATGTTCAGGGCCGATTTTTTACTTCATTTTGAAAACTCTTTCTCTCTCTCTCTCTCTCTCTCTCTCTCTCTCTCTCTCTCTCTCTCTCTCTCTCTCTTCTCCTCTTCTCTCCTCTCTGACTTCTCCCTTCACTCACACGGCCGGAGCAATTTTCTGGCGCGGTGGTTGGCCGGCCCAGGGGGGCGGCGCCACCGTGCCGGAGTAAAAACTCCACTTTTTTCAAAAAAAATTCTTTTTCTAAAAACGTTTTCCTTCTTCTCTTCAAATCTACCACTCAAAATTTCAGAAAAACTTTTTAAAATAGCCTAAATCTAAGTTTTTATTTTCGAAAAAACCATTACCTCTTCTTGTGTTCTTGGCTTGGATTTGGCTTTTGGTGGTGGTTGTGTTGTACTTGTGGTTCAGCCTTAGCTTTGTTTTGGTTTTACTGTTTTTTGTGTTGGTTTAAGGTGGTGGCTGTGTGTTTGATGTGGTGGTTGGGTGGTGGTTGAGTGGAGGAAGTCGTGGGTTATGGGTGGTGGTTAGGGTGATGGCCGTACGTAGTGGTTTGGACGGTGGTCGTATATGATGGTTTAGGTTGTGATTGTGTTTTGATTTTGATTTCGGGTTTGGTGGTTACATGGTTTATTGGCCGTGTGGTTGATGCGGTTTTGAGGTGGTTTGTGGTATGGTATGGTGGTTGAGTTGCTGATTGAATTTTGTGCTGCTGATGGCCGATTGTGTTTCTGATTGATTTTGTGTTGGCTTTGGATGGTTTTGGTTCTGGTGCCGTACTCAGACTCTGGGTGTTTGTTTTTTACTGTTTCGGTCCCCCTTTTTTGTTGTGCTGCCTCAGTGCTAAATACACTAATTAGTCATTTCTGACCATAAAAATCAATGAATGACAATTGTAAATGACTAATTAAGACAAATTAAGTTTCTGAAAACAATCATCTCCTCACTAAAAATCTTGCCTAAACAGAAACCTAAAAGTCAGAGGTTTTAAAAAAAGGGTAAATAATAATAATAATAAAAAACACTTAAAAGAAATAAAAATAAAGATAAAAGAAAAATAAAATAAATAAAAACAAAAGGACGGACCTGAACGAGACCCAAAACAAAAAAATAATGAGGTATTTTAAAATACCTCTTTGCCGAAATTTCGTCTGAGACGACGAAAAATTCCGAACCAACAGACGAGTAAAAAAGAATCTTAGGTCAAAAATTGGGGTATGACAGATTCCATGTTGAAATTTGGGGTCTAACTCATCATTACAAAACCGGCTTGTAAGGTGAAGAGTGCCTCATCTTTATAAACTCTGATCAAGCTTCCTATCTAACCGATGTGGGACTAAATCCACCTCCTCAAAGACAAGCCGACATACGGCAACTAGGGGCATATCGCAACACAAATAACGTTCATTGATAGTCTCCCCTGCTTGGAGAAACCATGAAGACCGCCAAAATGAGTGAGATGATCTGAAAGAGCACCCTGAGTTGTTGTAGCAAAGCCTAACCAATTTAAAATCAAACACCAAATTCTGCCAAAGAAATTACATCTGATAAAATAAGTGTTCCAAATCTTCAGTCACATCACACTTTCCCGTTCAAGTTTGGTTGTTTTTATTAAGAACCCCCTCTTGAACAAGTTATCTTTAATGGGTAGTCGATTGAGAATAAGACGCCAAACGAAAAGAGTAACTTTGAGAGGCACTACTTTTAGCTACAGAACATGTTAGTTTTATGAAGAATTGATGGTATCCACTGTTGTTAAGAAGTGATAAGCATTGGTCACCGAGTAATGTTTTTATGAATATAGCCGCCAGTCCCACTTATCCACCACATCGTCCAGCAAAACAGTAGAAGATAACATGACACTATGATCTCTCGCTAACTCTTCCTCCCAAGAAAATAACATCCTACGCCACCTCCACGCCTCTCCTTTCACCTCCCAATGTAAGGAATGCATATCCGCCAGAGTTGCCAATTTGTTATCGTCTAGATCATATAACCTACTGAACCTAACACTAAGAGGTACTTCCTCCAACCAGGAATTCCTCCAAAAAATGAGTATAAGTCTTGTCGACTACTACTCACCGAATATTATCAACCATCCAACTCCCCATCCCTAAACCAACACTCTCTCTAATCTTATTGAAGTTCTCCCACCAAACTGAACCTACTCCACCTCCATAACACAACCACCTCATCCTCTCCATACCGAGCTACAAACCTGATACCGTAAACTCTCCCTATCCTCCAACACCCTCCAACAATATTTACCAAACAAAGCTATATTAAACTCATTCAGCCTCCTAAGCCCCCCCCCCCCCCCCCCCCCCCCAGACCACCATTTTCCATTTTCAAGCAAATATTATCCCATTTAATCCAAGAAATTTTCCTACCAACCTCACCACCACTAAGAAGGAAGGACGACCAGTTTTACAAGAAAATATCAACTATTCCAAGTGATTGATTTGTTAAATGTTTCTTCATGATATCATTAGAGAATCAAGTTGTAAAAGGTTCAATCACTTAGTATAAGATTCAATTAATCTAATCAACAATTTAACATAGATCAAATTATATTGCAATGGGTAAAGAGAAAGGGAGAAGAGAACACCAAATTTATAGAGGTTCCCCCAATCGTCCTTGCTATGGGAGTAAGCCCTCTCTTCATAGAAGAAAACGTTTCTTCTAAGGGCTTCCACTATAATGTTGAAAATATTTACAAGAGTCAGTTACAAAGATTCCTTCAATTTACGAATCAACTCGATCCTAAATCTTCTACGCTGAGTAATCACTCCAAAGCCTCCAATCTTTAAGCCTCCTTGAAATTGGATAATCACAAGGTCTTCGAATCTCAAGCTTGGATGCAATCCTTTGATATTCTTACCCAAGAAGTCTTCTTTGCTATTGCCTCACAAGGATCCCCTTGAACCTTGATTGTTTGAGAAATAACCCCCACAATTACCGTTGGAGGTGAAAAGTACCTAATTTTTCTTTAGATCCTTGATAATCCACCAAGATCCTTGAATGAAACCAAACTTACAATTATCATATAGCACCCTATCAATCTAGATCTCAAATCTTATAAGTGCTATTAGAAAAAAATGTTTAATCTAAAGAAGTTTGTAGAGAGAAAAAGAAGACTTGAGAGAGTTTTTGCAATTTGATTTAATGAGTCATAGAATGAGTGGAGGTAAGTATATACAGGTGAGTGAGTTAGAAGTAAGTTGGGCACAAGATAAATTGAAAAGGTGTGTTTGATTCGAATCAGCCAAATCCTCAATCGAATCAATAATGTATTTTTTAAATCTGGGTTGTTATGAAGAATGAGTCGGTAGCCACGAACGGTGATTCGATTCAGTGATTTCCAGATGAAGATTGATTTGAATCACCATAAATTTGATTCGGATCACAACTCCAGAGAGACATAATGAATCAAATCATATGGCTTAATGAAAGCATTGATTCGAATCAAATTGATTCGACTCAAAGTATCCATAGACAAAATTGATTCGAATCATAACTCTCGAGAGGAGAAAAGAATCGAATCAAATGGCTTAGTAGAAAATATTGGATTCGAGTCAAAACTTCAGAAAAAGAATTTTTAAAGAACAACTGAACACCATTTAAATAGCTTGATTTGCACTTGTTTTAGAGTAGTTTATTGTGTTTTGCATGGTTGTTGGTTGATGTTTTGCTTGTATTTCAGGTACTTGGGTGTTAGAAGCGAAAACGGAAGAAAAAGGCGGAAAAATCACTTGTGACGGGCACTGAAGGAACGATGACGGACGTCACCAAGGAGTGATAGGCTTCACAGGCCAACCGTCAGCCACAATGATAGAAAAGGGAAGGAAGCGTTGACAAAGTCCATGACGGGCAGACTGTTATCATCCATGACGCCCATCATGAAGCCCAGAGTTAATTTTTCCCGACTTATCTCAACAGATTCATGATTTGGGGCATTTTCTGAGTACAATTTAGCCTATAAAAAGCATAGAAACACTCAGTTTTAAGGATCCAAGCTACTTTATTTACAAAATTCATCAGAAACGGCTTTTATGCAATTTAAGTTTTCAAGTTCTATTCTAGTTTATTTATGTGATTGTTGTCATTGCTGCACTATTCTACTTTGATTCGTATTACGCTATTGCTGCCACTGTGATTGCTGCTGTTCTAATTCATTAAAGTTTCCATCATTTTGACAGGTTTTATTTTCTTTTCTGCTTTTTAGTATGAATTCATCGAAAGCATGTTTAGCATATTATTTCCACATGTCTGAGTAGATTTTTATTGAGTTCGGAATGTGAGGACTGTCGTACCAACGATGCTCTAATAGATTGTATGTTAAATAATTGAAACGAAGTATAATTTTAGTCCGAAAATTTTGTTTTCAAATTAAAAGTTTACTACAAAAGTAGGACATTGTGATACCTGTTTTAACTCGAAAAGTGAAAAAGGTATCTGATTTTAGAAAATTTGGGAATTAATTTTTAAACACAGCGAAAGCGCTTTTTAAATTAATTTAGAAAATAAAAATTTCCCAAAAGAGATTTTAAATTTATAATCGTGCACGCGAAAGTTGGCGGTTATAAGTTTAAAATCTGTTAAAGGGCGCGCGAAAGCCGACGGTACCTTTAAATTAGTTTTCTACTAAAAATGACTTTTTTCGAGTAAGAATTGATTATTTTTCAAATAGGACTTCTAAGTTGTAATTCGTATCATGCGAAAGCGGGCAATTGCAAGGTTCAACCTTTGGCACCGCATGCGTTAGAGTAAGCGATATCTTTAACTTAATCTTTTTCCCGCGAAGAAAATAATCTCGTTTTAATTATAAAAGTATTGTTTTGTGAGCATCCATGGTCGAAGAGAACTACATTCCAGTCTCTCGTTATTATTATTGAATTAAAACCGCTATTTTAATTTTCTACGCAAAACCAACTTTTTCGAATAGCCTTAGCTAAACATAGGAACAATAGAAAGCGATTGTTGTAATTGGTCTCTGTGAATTCGACAAACCTTTTATACAAAAACCGACATAGTCGTACACTTGTGGCTCATCATTTAGTGTTTGTTGTGTCTATTTTTTTGCATTCTGTTTTGGAACTGGTACACTTCAGATTATATAATATGAACGACATATATATATGTTTCAGATTATATAATCTGAATAATGTGCTCCCAAGCCCCATGTTAACGTACTTGTCATGCATGGATGTAGACTCTCCGTATCCAGATACACATGCTTTATAGTCCAAGTCAACAAGGTAAAGTAGAAAAAGTGCGCGTAAAATCATCATGTCTCCTAACCCTAGTGCGCGTAAAAGTAATAAGTAGTTTAATACTAAGCCACCTCCAGTTAAAGTTAAGATCCCGCATAAAGACAAAATCTTGGTGTTCATGCATGAATTTATTGAAAAGGTGGTGGATGTAGTTGGTGATGGTCATTGTGGATTCCCTGTAGTTGCGGACCTACGTGATATGTATGTCGATGATTATCAGATTATCCGTTATTATCGATTGATTGGGTCAGAGAAATTATTCAATTAGGTCAGACACGCTTTGACCGGTGATGGTATTAGCCCTGCTCCACCAGATAAAAGGATGATCATGTCAGATATGGGTTTTCTCATTGAATAGAGACACAAGCATGTGGTGGTTCTACTATACATCAATAAAGGGCAATCGAAAACCTTTTTCACTTTACGCGGTGCACCTTCTCATAGAAATTGAATGATGTGTCTTAGCACATGTAAATTGTAACCATTATATGATGGTTTATTTGAATGATGGTTGTCTGATTCCTCCAACTTTTGTGCTATGGAGACAACATTGTCGTGAAGATGCAAAGTCATGGGATGAAAGATATATCGGTAGGATTGATAACCGGCAAAATAGTTGGTTATCACGTTACACTTAACTCCCATAATGAACAAGAAATTGAGGCATTGCATTGCCTAAGACATCTAATCAATCCCTATTTATGATTTTATAGTTTTTAGTTTTATTTAATCATTTTGATCTAGTAATGCTTGTTGTGGATATTTGATGATGTAGGATGAGGAATTGCTCTGAAGATATGGGCCGGGGGTGCGGCTTCCTAGGGCATAGGTCGGGGGTGTATATATAAATTATTGATTATATGGAGGTTTATATAGCAAAAATTAGAAAGAGAGCCCAACTGTTATAAGAAATAATAGTCCAGCCTGTTAGAAAGAGGGCAATAGTTAGAAATTGGGCCCCTCTGCAGCGTTTTATTTTACACCCCCCAGCCAGTCAGTAAAACGCGAATTTAAAGAGGAAAAACGGATAAACGATCAAAACACAAAAGCAGCAAAAGGTAAAACACAAAAGGAAGCAAAATGAAGAAAATACAAAACGAAAAAGAAGGAAAAGTGTAAAAATTAAATTTTCACACTCCTCGTGCCACTTGCTGAGCATTGATGTTGATGAGAATATAAATGATTTTGCATCTCAAAAGGCTCGAAGAAACCGCAATCTTATGACTTCCAAATAAAAGAGAATTTTTTTTTTATATTTTGTGTAGATTCTCAGTGGTGGTCTTGATGTCCTACTTTTATAGTCTTGTTTTTTAGATAGGTTTGGTATGCTTACCTATCACTTTACTTAGCTTTTTTAGGTTTGGTTTGACCCCCTAACTTTTTTTGTTTTGTTATTCTTTTTTATTAATAATATATAGGATGAGGTGCATTTGACACACGATGTTTTAGGGTATCAGCATAGCTGAGATTTCAAAACACCGTATTATGGTGACTTGGGGTGTCAGCATTGCTTAGATGTCAACCGCCATAATTAATGCATGTCTCATTCATCGTTTATAAAAAAAAATTATGATGCATTATATAAAGGGGTCCTTTTTTCAAATTTGGCCTAAGGCCCTTAAAATATCAGGAACGGGGCTGATCTCTAGTCGGTCGTACAACTAGTACGGACCTAGGGGACCACGTCTGACAATTGCTTAATGGGGAAGAATTATGAGTTGGAGCCAATGATTGGAATCCTAGGAATAATAGAGGATATGCCTGGAGTATGTAGGATAGGATAAGGACAGATCATGTGTAAAATGATCAAAGGGTACAACTTGTAGTGGTTGATCTTGTACTATAAAAGGACAACCATGTGTTGGTGCCAAGGGTCCAAAAATTTGTTGTAGAATTGTTGAGGCCAAGTTCCAGCTAAGGTTAACAGCTTTAGAGTTCTCACTCCATCTCATCTTCTCCATAAATGAGCATGAGTGCTAGATTTTAGAGTTTTAGAGTTAGATTACTTAGTGATGCTTTTAGCTCACGACTCTCCTTCAAGGATTATAGTCTTGTCCTAACTTTATTTAATCTATCAATTAGCTTTCCATGTTTTCATTCATGTTTTCCTTCATCTTCATCTCTGAGGTTCAGCTCACCATGAGCTAAACCCCTTCTTGTGATTTAGACATGGTGAGGTTGTGATACCCTTTATTTGCGATATATAAAGCTATAGCTCTGAGCTTCTTTCAAACAAACTAATTTAATTCAAAATCTTTAGAAGTTAGAATTGATTACTTTTACTTCTAATGTTATAGTTCCTTGATCCCGACAAGATATAGGAATGGTACATGTTTGTTTGATATGAGTTTGTTCGTAAGCATCGTGAGGTGAAGGGATCAAGACAGACTGCTAGAACGTGAAATGGATATTGGAGGAAGGAAAAGTGTTAAGATATAGATGGGACTCTTGTCATAGGCCAAAGGCTCAGCATAATAACCCTTCGGTGGGAAATGTTGAGATCCTAACCTAGCAATGTTTCATGTTAAGTTTTGCGTGATTGTACATCGAAAGGTGTGTCTTCACGGGATTAACATGAAGGCTGAGTGCACAACACTCTCAGTGGCCACCAGGTTGCCAGAAAACTGTAGAAAGCTATAGCTTTGTAAATCGTAGTAAAGCTCTGTCATAACTGAACTTAGTTTAAATCACACTTTTCACTTTGAGAATTTCTAAATCTTTTTAACTGTTTTCCCAACCTTTAACTTTTATATTTACCGTTGTGACAAATGATTTATTTTATTTTCTTGCAAACAAGTTTTCTGATGGAAAGCTATAGAGAGCTATAGCTCCCCAGTCATGTGGGATCGACATTTTTTTTATACTATAACTTGGAAAGTGTATACTTGCACTAAGTCTTTCCATCCTAATATACTCATAGTGTTTTGGGACACACCAAGGATGATTTCCTATAATGAACTAAGTTGGGCGGCGGCTTATGAGGTAGTAAGAGATGATGATTTGTTACTTGTTGAAAACCTTGATCCTAAAGAGAAGGTTGTTGCTGATATGAAGGTTGGAAATGGAGTCAAGATTGAAAATCATGAAAGACTGCTTTATGATTGTAGCATACACCTTTGGGTGGATTAGTTGAAATGTATATCATTAAGAACTATATAATGATTTTTTTAATATAATTATAAGCTCATTGTCTTTTATATTATTTTATATAATGAAAATTTGTTGAATCTACAAAGATACAAAATCATTTCAAACAGTTTGTTGAACTCTGGGACAGTTCGTATTATACAATCTGAAATATAGTTCAAATTCTATAATCCAAGGAAAGGGTACTTTCGAAAAAAAAATATAGGGCACGTGAGAAACGCATAATATGGGAAAAGTACAGGGCCGGCCCTAGACATTGGCCGGGGGTGCGAATGCATAGGGCGCATGCTTGTAGAGGACCCAAAATATTTTTTATATAGGGGTTGTATATAGAAATGCTTGTTTTTTAGGGTGTGTATATATATATATATATATATACATATACTCCCTCCGTCCCAAAATATAAGCAAAAATTGGTCAACAAAAGTTAATGTATTTGGTTCAAAATTTGTACCAAATACATCAACTTTTGTTGACCAATTTTTGCTTATATTTTGGGACGGAGTAGTATATATATATATATATATATATAGCAAAAAGTACAAAGAGGGCCAATCATTTATTAGGTTTCAACCCAGCAGCCCTTCACCCATTTTGTTACAACTCGGCAGAATTTACTTTTCACAACCTCAGCCCAGCGCTTTCATTTTCACACACCAAGCATTTCATTAGTCAAAACTCAAAATTGAGAAGTAAAACCTAAATACATTGATGCTACCATAAAACAATTAGAATCTATGTTATGATATTTTAAAAATTATCGAAAGGTAGGTTTTACAACAACAACAAAATTATGAATCTTGCAAAATGTGTTGCGCTTAAAATGAATGTTGAGCTCATTTTTTCAACAAAGCATCGTGTGATTAGAAAAATAATATATTTTGGAGTGAGGAACATGAAAACTAGTCACCAAAACAAAAATATAATGTATTATGTAAGAGGACTTTTTTCTAATCCATAAAATGGGTGGCCCATAAAAAAAAAAAAACTTGGCTTAAGACCCATAAAATGTTAGGAACGGGGCTGAAAAAAATAATAGTCTTATTTTTTTCAAAAAAAAACTTTAGTTGTTAATGGATTAATGGATTGTCTTGGACTATTGGTCCATCCATTACAATCCAAATCCAAATCCATCTAATCCATCCATCTTGCGACCTCTAGAATTCACCAATTCAACTTGAGAAGAGTTGAACTTGAGAAGCAGAAGCACAAACTCAATCGTCTTGTTCAATCTCTTTTTCGTTCTTCATGGATGAAGGTTGTTTCAATGTAACAACCGGATTCGGTCACTCCAAACTATTTTGGTTTATAGTAAGACTTAAATGCAGTTTTTGTCCTTCAATTTTGTCAAAACTGCAATGTTAGTTCCACATTTGATAAATTTTGATCAACTCATGACTTTGACCATCAAATTTGAAAATGTGACAATATATTAGGTGACCTTAAATAAAAACAAAGGGTTTAATTGCTAAGAGTCTTAAAAAATGAGGTGTTATAACTTGAGTTGCGGTCAAGCATACAAAGCCAAAAGAATATCAATTGAAATGATGCAATAGATTAAGAGTAAACAAATTATTATCACATCAAAATTATGAATTGGTCAAAGTTTAAAAAATGATCGACCAAAATTGCGCAAATATGTAAGACATTGTTGTGCCAGCCAACCAGGACTAATTGACGGTTGTTCTTCCACTATATACTAAAGGAAACAAACTATTAGCAAATTTACAAAATTACCCTACTATGTTTAAAATTTGACACATTTCATTTTTCAAAAAAAAAAACATTTTTTGTAAGAAAACAACTTCAAAAAAAAATATAAACTTATGTTCATTTATTAAAAAAATTGTAAGTTGGCCTTGAAGCACAACTCAATTGGTAGTTGCAAGGACAATATTATGGAGAGGTCGGAGTTCGAACCCCGGACTCTCCACTCCTGCACATTTTAAATGTGTGAGCCTCATTCAATAGGCTATTCGACCCAAAAAAAAAGTAAGTTGTCATTTGTCAATTTCATCTTTTTTATGGTACACCACTTCATTGTTTCACCTTATGTTTTTTAAATGGGTCACTAAATAATATTTATGGAAGATACAATTCATACACAAGATGATTGTTTGTCACTAATGAATAAATTAATATTAATTTTTTTATATCTTCTTAATAAAGACATAATATTTATAAAATATATATTAATTATAGTTATTATAAAAATTAAACACGGGACTAATGTACATCATTAAAGAATTACTAAAATAATATTATTATTATAATAGTTGTTACATTAAAAAGAGAACAATTATCATACAACAATTTTAATTTTTTACGTTTGATTAATTTAACGTTATTTTTCTATAAATAAGTCGGTAAAGAGTGAAAATGAGGTGTACAATTCATATACAGGAAAACTATTTCTCACTATTCAATTAGTTCAATTTTATTAATTTTTATTTCTTCTAAATAAAAATGAGAATAATATAAGATACTATTATAATTTAGGCTTAAATGCAGTTTTCCCTCCTTATATTTCAAAACGTTGCGATTTTGCCCCCTATTAAAAAGAAAAACAAAATTTACCCTATTTTACAAAACTTTGATTTTGAATCGGTCAACGCCTACGTGTCTCGTCACTTAAGTGATAGAGATGTCACCTGTGCACTTTTTAAATTAAAAATAAATATAAATGTCACAAGTGCATTTATAAAATAAAATAAAGAGTTAAATATGATTTTAGTCCCTACAAAATTACAATCTTTCAAGTTTAGTCCCTACAAAAATTTTATTCATTTTTAGTCTCTATTTGCATTTTATAGGGACTATTTTGGAGGACTAAAAGTGTCCATTTTTTGTAAAAAGATTTCAAAATAGGGACTATTCTAACAAACTACTAAATTATGGAGGACTAAAATTACAATTAAAATTTTAGAGGGACTAAACTTATAAACTTGTGATTTTGTAGGGATTAAAAACATGTTTAACCCTAAAATAAAAAAGGAAAGAATGAAAGAGAAAATCACGTGAGAATCAAATAGAGCGTACCTTTGGTCAGTTTGCTAGAGTCTTAGTAGATATGGATGTTACCAAGGAACTTAAATATAATGTTCTAGTGGAAAGAAAGGGTTTTGCTTTCTTTGTAGAATTGGAATATGAAAATCTGCCACATTATTGTTCTCATTGTAAGAAAATTGGACACTATGTGGAGATTTGCAAGTTTGCAAACAAAGAGCAAGATCAAGAGAAGGTTGAACCATCAAGATATTACAAAAAGGAAACCAAAAAGATCCATGTTCCTGTGAGAGATGGAAGGAAGGATAAGGGAAAAGAGCTAGGTGATCCCATTATCGTAGAAGCAGCAGGTGAACCAGTTCTGAATGCAGGAAAGGTTCTTCAAAAGAAGAGTACAGAAGAGAGCCAGGGAGTTGGTCCTAGTGGCACAAAAGATTTGAGTTGTTTAGAACATAGGAACAAATTTGATGCTCTAAATATTATTGCTGAAGCTTCTGGTCCCAAAGATTTAATGCTAGCACAAGACCAGATCCTGGAAGCCGAAGTGAATGCTGAAATAGAGCAAAGAATGAACGAAGATCCGGAGCAGGAAGAGAACACTCAGGACTCAGAATTTGTGGATGCTACTCAATTTCATGATGGTGATATGTCTGAAGGTGAGATTGAGGAAAATGTATCAAAATTACCTACTCCTGTCAGAGTCCAACGAGATATGGATTTTCTGAACCAATCTTGGGCTAATATAGTGGATGATAACGCTGCTGAAGCCAGGATGTTGGAAGATTTAGAGACAGAGCATGAATTGGAAGACAATCAACAAGTTTTCTCTACTGACTTCCAGTTAGTGACCTCCAAGAAACAACAAAGGTCGCTTAGGCAGAATCTGAACAGAGGAATTCAAACCAGATCAAGGAGGTTCCACAACCCAAACCTTTCAAATGAAGTGTTTATATTGGAATGTAAGGGGTCTGGCTAACTCCCCATCAAGGTTAGCCCTCAAAAGACTTGTGCTCTTGCATAGGCCTGATATCTTAGTTATTTCTGAACCGTGGATGAATTTTGATTGTTTTCCTAGGAGATGGCTTTTAAACTTAGACTTAAAAATGTTTGCTTTAAACTCTAGAGATAATCTCCCTCCCAATCTTTGGTGTCTTTGCAAATCTACCCTTGACCCTATAATCTTAGCTTGTGATGATCAACAAGTTTCCTTTTCTTTAACTGTTAGCTCTAAAACTTTTGCTCTTTCCGCCATTTATGCCTCAACTAATTATATCAAAAGAAGACAATTGTGGTGTTCTCTTTGTTCTGTTCAGTCACAATACTCAATCCCGTGGTGCTTTATTGGAGATTTTAATGCGATCATTGGGGCTCATGAACATAGAGGACCCCTTCCTCCTTCTAGACTTCCTATGGAAGAGTTTCTTTCTTGGTCAGAGTCAAACCTTCTTCTTCATATTCCAACTAGAGGTTCTGAGTTTACCTGGAGTAATGCTAGAAAAGGTAATAGATGCACTGAGAGAAGGCTTGACAGATCAATTTGTAACCATTTGTGGATGGATTTGTGTTGCTCCCTTTCTTGCTCAACCCTAACTAAACACAGGTCTGATCACTTCCCCCTTTTACTTGACTTTCAATTTACCCCTGAAACCTTTTCACCTCAATTCAAATTTCAACAGATGTGGTCTATGCATCCTGACTGCAAAGATCTAATCTCTTCCAATTGGAACTCAAAGGTAATTGGCTGTCATATGTTTATCCTCAATAGTAAGCTCAAAAGACTTAAAAATAGATTGAAGGATTGGAACAAAGACATCTTTGGTGATGTTCATAAGGCTGTCAAAATTGCTGAAGACAATTTAAACCAAATTCATAGAAATATCAGCTTGCAAGGTTCTGATGATGACCTGTTTATTGCAGAAAAGTTAGCCCAAACCCATCTTGAAATCGCCCTGAACAAACAAGAATTTTTTTGGAAACAGAAAGCTAACCTAAGCTGGCATTTAGAGGGGGATAGGAACACCAAATTCTTTCACAAAATAGCCAAAATCAAAACCGCCAGTAAACTGATCACCACTCTTTAAGATGGAGAGAATGTGCTTACAGATTCCCAACACATTGCGGATCACATTGTTAATTACTATAAATCTTTATTTTGTACTAATTTTGTTTTGCAGGATCAGTCTCTTGTTGATGAAGTTATTCCTAAACTGGTTACAGATGACATTAATGCAGTGCTGACTACTCTTCCTTCTTCTTTAGAGATCAAAGCTGCAGTCTTTGCTTTGAACAAAGATAGTGCTCCTGGCCCAGATGGTTTTGGTGCTTTCTTTTATCAAACATACTGGCATATTATAAAGGAGGATGTAGTAAATGCGGTTTTGGAATTCTTCACAAAAGGTTGGATTCTTCCAGGTTTCAACTCAAACTCTATTGTCCTTATTCCAAAGACTCCAAATGCTACCTCTGTTGATCAATACAGACCTATAGCTATGGCAAACTTCAAGTTCAAAATAATTTCAAAAATTATAGCAGATAGACTTGCTCAGATAATGCCCTCTTTAATCTCTAAAGAGCAACAAGGCTTTATTCAAAATAGAGACATAAGGGACTGTTTGTGCGTAGCTTCTGAAGCTGCCAATTTCTTACACAACAAAGCATATGGTGGGAATCTCATTTTAAAAATTGATATTTCAAAGGCTTTTGACACTTTGGAGTGGCCTTTCATTATTCATGTCCTGAAGGCTTTTGGTTTTAATGATATGTTTTGTAACTGGATTGAGGTGATCTTAAAATCAGCTTTTCTCTCTATTTCTGTAAATGGGAAAGCTCAAGGATACTTTAATTGTTCTAGAGGGGTGAGGCAGGGTGATCCATTATCTCCTCTTTTATTCTGCCTTGCAGAGGATGTCTTAAGTAGGGGGATTTCTAAGCTTGTGGAGGATAGGAAGCTGGATTTGATTAAAGGAACCAGAAGTGTTAATATTCCCTCCCATTCTTTCTATGCTGATGACTTGCTGGTGTTCTGCAAAGGTAAATGCTCAGGAATCTCTAATCTTAAAATTTTGTTTACCAGATATGCTTTGGCTTCTGGTCAGATTGTGAATGCGGCAAAGTCTACCATGTATTCTGGTTCTATTTCTGCTCCGACCCTGCTCCAGCTCTCTGATTTGCTTGGATTCAATATAGGATCTTTACCTTTTAATTACTTGGGGGTTCCTGTGTTTAAAGGAAAGCCTAAGACTTCCCACCTGCAACCGGTAGCTGACAAAATCAAAGCTAAATTATCAGCTTGGAAGGCTTCTCTCCTTTCAATGGCAGGAAGAGTTCAACTGGTTAGATCAGTGGTTCAAAGTATGTTAATGTATAGTATCTCAATTTATTCTTGGCCAATGTCTCTTATCAAGGATGTTGATAGGTGGATAACAAAATTTTGTGTGGAGTGGAGATGTCGAAAAAAGAAAACTTGTTACGGTTTCTTGGAAAAAAGTTTGCAGGCCTCTCGCACAAGGAGGTCTGAACTTGAGATCCATCAAAACTTTAAACACCTCCACGAATTTACACCTTTTTTGGAAGTTGCTTCACTCAACAGCTGATTGGGCAGTATTGCTGAGAGCTAGAGCCTTGAGATGCAAGAAACCTATCAATCACCATATCTTTTCTTCCATCTGGAGCAGCATTAAAGAAGAAATCAGTGATATCAACAACAATTCAATCTGGCTCCTTGGCAATGGTAACAACATCAATTTTTGGAATGATAGCTGGTGTGGTGCCCCTCTGTCTCAAGTTCTCAATATTCCAGCACCAATTAGTATTAAATTATCCTCTTTGGTCAGTGACTACATTTTTAATGGTCAGTGGAACATTCCTGAACCACTGTCTCATATGTTCCCCTCTCTTAGGCAGCTCCTTAATCAAGCAATCATTCCACTGGTGCCAAAAGAGGATCTTCTGATTTGGAGACACTCTGATTCTGGTATCTTGGAGCTCAAGCAAGCTTATGATTTCAAACTGAACAACACTGAAGAAACCCGTTGGGCAAAGATTATCTGGAACATCGATATTCCTCCATCAAAGTCCTTAATGGTTTGGAGACTTTTGCATGATAAGCTTCCTACTGATGACAATCTTATGAATAGAGGTTGCCAGATTGCCTCTGTTTGCAGTCTTTGTTTTAAAACAGGTGAATCTTCTCTTCATCTCTTTTTCTCTTGCCCCCTCGCCACTAATTTTGGTATTGGCTTACTACATCTTTGAACATTCCTTTGCATATTGAATCAATGGAGGATGTGTGGAATTTCTGTGAAAGGTCTTGGTCCCCCCAATGCGAAATTGTCATTATTGCTGCTTTGCTAAACCTAATTAACACTATCTGGTTTCTAAGAAATGAAGCTAGATTTAGTGATAGAATTATCCCTTGGAGGTCAGCTATAAATACCATCATTGCTAATACATCTCTTACTGGGAATCACACTATTAAGGCTTCAAATAATTCCATTAGAGATTTCTCTATTCTCAAAGTGTTCAATATTAACATCCATCATCCCAAAGCTCCATCTATTATAGAAGTCTTATGGGATCCTCCAATGATTCAGTGGATAAAGTGTAATACAGATGGAGCTTCAATTGGTAACCCTGGAACCTCATCTTGTGGAGGTGTCTTTAGAAATCATGATGGTAATTGCTTAGGCTGCTTTGCTGAGTTCCTAGGCTTTCTCACTTCCTATCAAGCAGAATTATGTGGTGCTATGAGAGCTATTGAGGTTGCTTCAGAGAATCACTGGCTTAATCTTTGGTTAGAGACAGACTCAATGTTAGTTGTGCAGGCTTTCAAGAATATACACCTTGTTCCTTGGCCTTTACGAAACAGGTGGAACAATGTTCAGTTTCATCTTTCTAGTATGAATTGTATAGTCACTCATATATTTAGAGAAGGAAACCAAGTGGCTGATTCCCTTGCAAACTTTGGTCTTTCTCTGTCTTCTTATGTTTTTTGGACTAATATACCATTGTTTGCAAGGGAATCTTTTGTTAGGAACAAAATTGGTTTACCTAGTTATAGGTTTTCTTCTTCTTGAGGGAGTTTTGGTTTGGTCCCCTCCCTCCTTTTTGTACCTACTTTCTCTCTTTTCTATATACTTGGTTGCTAGCTTCTTGGCTACAACCTCTTTTGCTTAAAAAAAATAAATAATAACCACACCACCACCATCTTTTCCATTGATTGCAAAGGTCGAAAGAAAGTTCGAAGAAAAACGAAAATCTTAAGCTTTGACACTATCAGCTTATCATCGTTGAAATCCAAACACGCCCTTAAATTCCATTCCCTTTCTTCATTCCTTTCCAAAACCTAAAATCTTTCAAATTTCCTTAAACCCATTTTACCTTTCCAATTTCATATCCAGCCTTAACCCAGATCTCTAGAGTCCATGTTCTGGGTTCGTGTTGTGTTGTGTTGTGTGGAAGAAAACTGTTAAGGGATAAAGGAAGCAGAGTGAAGATGAAGAAGAAAAGGAGATTAGAGACATGTTGTGTTTCTGGGTTGTGTGTTACTAAAGAATGCCTTTTTTTTTTAATTATCCTTGACATGAAAAGAGAATAATTATAATAAACCAATTATAATTTTTTTTACACTACATTGTTTTCATGTTGTTCTTCTTTAAATGAGTCACTAAAGAGTGTCGTTTGAGCTTATAATGGTTTCTTGCTGACTAATTAGTTATATTTAACCCTTCTTTAATAAATAAAAAAGAAGATGTTTTATGTTTTATATCTTCTAAATAAAAAACAACTTATATTATACTAATTTAAGTTTATTATATAGAAATCATACACAAGACATGTTTGTTAGGAAATAGTAGTTCTAACATTGCTTTTCATGAAATGAGCCCCTAAAGAGTGAAGTTGGGGGTACAATTTATACATGATGGGCAATTGTTTGTCACCAGTCAGTTAGTTAAATTTGGTTTTCTTATATCTTCTAAATAAAAACTAGAATAGTTATAATAAATTGATTAAAATTTATTCTAAAAACCATACAAGAGACCAATTTCTGCCACTAAATAAGTGTGTTTTTTTTTTAATATTTTAGACATAAAAAAGAGAGCAATTATGATACATCAATTATAATTTTTGCACACTTCATTACTTTTAAATTGTTATTCTCTAAAAGAGTCATTATAGAGTGTTGTTGGAGCATACAATTTATACACGAAAAACAATTGTTTGTCACTAATAAATTAGTTAAATATTCACTAAGTTCGTATTGAATTAAAAAAAATTATAATATACATATTATAATCTATCAAGAAAATCATTCATGGGATGAATATTTGTGACAAAAGAATTAGTTAAATTTAATATTTTTTTATAATATACCGACATAAAAATGAAAAAATATATTAAAATTAGTAACTATAAATGAGAATAATTATAATTGACTAACTAAAAAAAATTGCACTTCAATACTTTAACGTTTTTTTTTTTAAATTAGTCATTAAGGAAGTCGTTGGAAAATATAATTCATAAATGAAATACATGTTTGTTTGTCACTAATCGATATTTTTTTAAGGGATTAATCAATTTTTAACTCTTTTTCTAAATATAAATAAGAATAATTATAATATACTAATTTATTTTATTCTAAAAACCATACACGAGATTGCATAAAAAAAATAAGAAAAAATAAAATCATACACGAGACAATTTGTTTGTTACTAAATAATTAGTTAAATTGCATCTAAAAAATAGTTAAATTTTGAGACATAACTCATGCGATTCGGTGGATAAACATCATATAGCTCATAAATGTTGATTTTGAGGTGGATTCGAAAAAAGTAGCGGATTACTTTAATAAAGGAAGGGGAGATATCACCGAATTTGGTCTCATTATGGATAGTAGTATCCAATTCAGTAGTTCTCATTTAACAAACTTTCATGTTAAGTTTATTAGGAGGCAAGCGAATGAGGTTGCTCATGAATTAGCTAAGGCAGCCACATCCTTACCTAGCTTCCATATTTTTGATGAAAGTCGAAAACGTATTACCAATTTGATTAATAATGAAATGATATAAGTTTCCTTTTCTCAAAAAAAAAAAAACTCATAATTTGGTCATTCCATATATATATTGTTCTACAATTTCAACTACCAAGGCATTAAAAACAAATAATGCTATACTTTCCTATTTTATCCAAAACACTCCGCTATGTTTGGTCATCAAAATAAGATATTGAACAATTATGTGTCGCGAATTTGCTCAACAAAAAAACTATGTCACAAATTAACATAAAAAGCTAAAGACAAATATTTTTCAACTGTGATTTTTATTAAAAAAATACGAGATAAATATTTATCATTATTACATAAAAATACATGACACTTATTTATCATTAATAAGTATAAAAAAAAGTCGAAATAAATATTTATCACTGATACAAAAAAAAAAACACAAAATATTTGTCACTGATACATAAATCAAAATTATGAGACAAATATTTAAACCACAAAATCAAGTCCGATTTAAATTTCAAAAGCAAACCCTAACAATCTTGTGCACATTTTCAATTACTTTGAAATTGTGTAGCCATGCAATGAAAAACATGTTCTACTACTTATTTCTTTAATTTCATTGTATCGGTTAAACCTTATGTTATGTTTTTGTAGTTAATTAAATATATTATCAATTTATATTTTACTAACACTTAACATAAAAACAATTTCTATAATAAATTCGTCTGATTGCACGGTATTGGCCTAGTTTAGAAAAGAGAAATTATATTTGTACAACCATTTTGTGACAACTTTATCTCTCATACTTATGTTATGTTTTTACTTTCTCTCTTTATTGTTTTGATTTTCGTGTCAATACATACTTTTCTTTGTAAATTTATGGTTGTTCTAAAAGCTGTAACATAAACGGTTGTTCAAATAACACACATAGTTAAAAAGAAGATATATTAGTGATGGAGCTATATCATCTTTTGGAGAGTTTGTTCTGGAGAAAGTTTTGGAGTTTGGATTTGATAGTGTTTCAGCATTTTAAATAGAATGTATCTGAATTGTTGAATGAACTAGGTTTTCTTGTGCCTATCATTTGTTGTTCTCTTGAAGTTGAAGAGAATTATGAGTAAATGGCACTCCTAGTTTGGTATAGTTGTTTGACATTATCTATTATCTCCAATTTATATATAGCAATTTATTTCATAAAAAAATAGTAATAAAATTATTAACTAATATTAAATTAAGAAAATAGAATAATACTTACATTTAGAAAAAAAAAATTATAATTAAGAAGACACTTTCTTTTTAAAAGACCAAGAATATAATACATTTAAACTAACAATCTAGCACAAGGAATGTTAAGATTGAAAAATTACAAAGTTATCAATTACATAAACAACACCAAAACAACATAACCTCCAAACCAAGAATAAAACTTATTGTTCAAAGCAGATAAAGTGGTTTGCTATTACATTGCTAGAATCTTATAAAAAATCATTAACTTTGGACTTGATCCAAGATCAAACCATAAATTCTACCATACCAAAAAGTATACGAGTTAAACAATTTTGATTAACATGACACAACATAATTGAGGCGCTTCCAAATTGACACAATACACGCCAACAAAATTACATGAAAGCATTCATTCACTTTCTTTCCTTTCCTTGAGAAAACAATATGAATATAACCAAAACAGTTAGTTGTCATTACACAACTACTTCCTAACCAATTTTTCGAACACTAGACGACCAAATTGACAAGTAATTAACAGGACACTTATTTTAAAACGGAAGAGTTAATATTTACTTAAACGTTGTTTGATGAGTATATTTCCTTGAACTTTAAAAGCATCAAACATGAAAATTTCCTTCTTATATTCAAGACCATAATAATTAATTAAAATTATATATTTTTATAAAAATAATAATAGCAATTCTTTCGATTCAAATTAATTTTAATAATTCTTTCAAAAATTTGTTAATTTTAATAATTAATCATTTATCACCACATTCAAGTTACGTGATTACCAATTTTTCCTTAGGTGGCCATACGAGTTATTTGCAAGAGGATCTAAAAAAAGAGCTTCTGACCATAATTTGAAAGTTTTCAAATTTCTAAGTCAATACAGCAGGATAAGATTAAAAACACCAAACTAAATTTATCCACACAAAAAATCAATTTTATATTCAAACTTGTGCCACGAACTCGATCCTCTCCAAGAGTCATTCTCGGCAGATATCTCCCAACTGGATACGCATACATAGAGATATAAGGTTCCTCTACTGCATCGTGAACTTTTATCAAATGGTAAACAATACAAAATTTACCTAGGGCACTAGTGGGACTTAATGTTTCCTTGAATCAAAATCATTGGTAATCAGAAGAATATAATAAAATTGCCTTCAAGACTTCCTATACAATAAAGAAGAGCCACTATATTATTAGTATTATATGATTATATTATTATTAGTGATATTAGAGAGGAGGAGAGGAGAGGAGGAGAGGAGGATGAGAGGAGGAGGAGGAGGAGGAGGAGGAGGAGGAGGAGGAGGAGAGAGAGGAGGAGGAGGAGGGAGGAGGAGGAGAGGAGGAGTAATGAGGAGGAGGAGGAGTAGGAGTATATTAGGAGAGGAGGAGGGAGGAGTAGGATGATAGGAGAGGATTAGGATGAGGAGAGGATGAGTATGATTTATGATTATTATTATATTAGAGATTAGTATTTATATTATTAGGATTATGATTATTATTATATATGATTATTATTATTATTATTATTCTTATTATATATTATTATTATTAGTATTATTATTATTATTCTTATTATTATTATTATATTATTATTATTATTATTATTATTATTATTATTACTGATTATTATTATTATTATTATTATTATTATTATCTTATTATTATTATTATTATTATTATTCTTATTATTATTCATTCTATTATCTTATTATTATTATTATTATTATTATTATTATTATTATTATTATGCAGTTTATATACCAAAGGTAATTTGGGTCGAAAAGGGAATTGGATCCATTCCATTTTTTACCCTCTTCAGTTTTTGAGGAGTGATATTTGTACAACCAATTTTAGACAACTTTTGTGACAACCACTTTTTCCTTCTTTTTATTGGACAAAAACAATAGAGAAAAAAAAAGAGAGAATAAAAATACATGTGAGTATGAGAGAGTTGTTCTAAAAGTTGTCAAAAAATGGTTGTACAAATATCATTTCTCATTTTTTTCATTACCGGAAGATTTTAGAAGTATAAATATAATAATGTGACATTTGAAGGGTTCAATTATTTAATACTATACTCCTTTAAGAAAAAACATTTAATACTACACATTTTAAAACTCTTCAAAATTCCTTAAAAGAAACTCTTCAAAACTATAATAATAGAGGGAAAATGGAGAGAAAGGATCCTAACTCTGTGTGTGTGAGAGAGAGGGGATTCTAAATCCTTGAGGAGAATGTTATGTTAGGGCAGGGATTTTTTTCAATGGGGAGAAAAATATCTTCAAATGCATTGCAGGAAAGAGGATCATACAACCCAATAATTAAAAGGAAAATGCTAATGAATTTTCTTAGGCAGTGTCATCCTAAACGTTTTGGAGGCCAGTTTTGCAAAATTTTTGACGCCAAAATGATATTTGCAAGAATTTAGATCCTAACAATTGATATATGCAGTAATTTGAACTCTTAAAATTAAGGCTAAATTACACTAAGGGTCCTTTAAATTATTTAATTGTAACAAATTGGTCCTTTAAGTTTTTTTCGTATCACTTAGGTCCTTAATGTTAATTAATTGTAACAAATTGGTCCTTTAAGCTTTTTCCGTACCAATTAGGTCCTTTAAGTTATTTAACCGTAACAATTTAAGGTATTTTAGATCTTAAAAATGTAAGTTATTCGGGGTCTAAAAGTTACAATTAAATAACTTAAAGACCTAAGCATTACGAAAAATACTTAAAAGACTAACTTGTTACAATTAAATAATTTAAAGGACGTAAGTGGTACAAATAAAACTTAAAGGACCAATTTGTTACAATAAAATAACTTAAATGACTTATGATGTAATTTTGTCTAAAATTAATATATACATGAATTTAGATCCCAACATTTTAGACGCCTCAAAATTTTAAATTAATTGATATAATTAAGTTCAAAATATTAAATTTAATTTAAAATTTAGACACTTAAACATTTCTATTTAAAGTTTTTGGGAGAATTTGGACACCCAAAATATGGAGGCTATGTGCAATAGTGCACCTTGTGCAACTTGCACTTGGCCATAACCATCCTTGTCCTCATGGCATTAGTTTAATAAACAAATATAGCAATGTCTTATTGAAAAATATTGTTAAATTTTTTAGAAGTTTAGACATTATTGTTTTCAATACAAAAGAAACTGTATTAGCATGATCATATAAAAGAGACTATTTGATCTCAAACAAATAATTAAAATGAGATAGTTTGATCTCTGAAATATTAAAGGTACATAAATAACTATTTTAAAAAAAATCACTCATTGTTCTTTTTTCTCCTCTCTTTAACATTCAAGCATCTTCTATATGGATATAAAATTGCAACTATAAACTAAATAGCATGTATTCTATTTTTAGTACACTTTTGATATCATCTTGATATGTTACAAAAAAAAAATTAATTGAGAACTATCGTTCATATTTAATTGAATAATTCTTGTCGTTAGATGACTTTGGTTGAATGCTAAAGAAAATAATAATAAATGATTTATTGAAGAATAAACTATGCAGAACTTTTTTTGTCAAATTTTCCCTTTTTAATTATTTTACGAACCAATTAACCTTTTTTTAATTAATCCCTAAATAAAAACTTTTTAATTATTGTCGCTGCCTAGCTGTCCCTTTCCTATAACTGACGATGATCCAGGTAGACTGTTTTCTCAACAAAAAAAATATATCCCTTAGGGACAGAATTTAGGTATTCACTCATAAAATTATTATAAAACCCTTGTAAACATATTTTAGTAGTCTTAAATATGTAAGTTAAATAAATTAGTAATCCAAAAAATGTGTACAACCTTCGTATTAACATAATTTTAAATGTAATTTTTTTAGGAAAAATTTGTTATTGTTATTAATGTATATTTTTTGATTTCAAATTAATTAAGTTTAAGCAAGTTATTTGCTATTTTTATGAACTATGAAGTCTTCATGAGATGGGGGAGAAGTATTCTCAGAAGTGAGGAACAAGGACGGAGATGGCGAGTATTACAAAGGAAAGGGAGCGGAAGAGTACTCCCTGCCTACCCCATCCCTAACCCTAAGAATCAATCAGACAAATCCATTTACAAAAAATACAAACATATTTCAACACACTATATCTTATTCATTGAAATTTTATCAGTCTATATGTTGGATAGTTCAACTGACTTGTGCTAAAGGGTGGCAGGAGTTAAAAGACCAGAGTTCAATAGAAAATATATTATTAGCATTCTCATACAATACTAAATCAAAAAATTTAAGATGTGTGAAAATATTCAAAATTGCTTTATTATATAAATAAGTAGCAGAGGTAGCCAAAAAAAATAAAAATTGAACATAAGTTTTGAGATGCATTAATGGAGCAAAATAAATAATTTAATCAAGAGGCAATGAGCAGTGCACATAAATAAGCTAGGGCACCCTTAACAATTTTATAACTACTATCAATATATTGGATTCATACAGCCAATGGTCAGCCTCCAATAATACAAGCACATTCGATTCATTTCATGCGGCCAATGATAAATTATATTATATTGGTAGGTAACATAACTGTTTCCCAAAAAAAAAAACTTAAATTTCCATTTGGGACTCATAGATTAGTCTCGTAGTGGGACACAAAGGACTAAAGTTGTGGGGATATATTGGAGTACCTTGTGGGGGTCAAAGACTCTAATTACGATGGGTTAACAAAAACAAACCATTAGTTATCTAATTCATAGTCGCTTCAAGTAAACTTGTTAAAACTTTATAATTGCGAAGACGCCACAATAGCAATAACTAATGGAAAGCGCATCCAACTTGTTTATCATCCAACATTCTACACACCACCCTCAAAGTCCTTTCTTATTCCTAAAGCTTTGCCAGACCACCACCCAAATTCTAGTCCTTTCTATATTATTTTACAATATATTTAAACAATTGAGAATATTAAAAATTTTATAGTTTTTTTTTAATGGTAAATGTTAGTATGTTACTTATCTCCATCCAAAGGGGAAATTTTCAAAATTTGATTCTCTATTTTCTCAAATTCAGGGCCGAAATGTTTAATTATAATTTTTAATTGTAAAAGTTGAATTTTTGGAAGAGAATAAAAGCTAACGGCCCTAAAAGATTTTTACTGACCTGAAATGTCACTCTTCATGCATGTATTCATAAATGTTGATATTAGAAAACTAATTTTACATGGCATTATCATGAGAAATTCAAATGAGGATCCACTTCCCATCACCCCTTTCCTAGTCCGCCCAAATAGCTACACATTCTACCAAATTATGTGGTTCTAAAACTATACTGAAGCAAGCATCACAGACAAACATGTATTTCTTAATGTCCGGAAGTAGTTCTACTTCCATCTTTAACTCAATTTAAACATCAGTTGTTTCTATAATTTTTGTAACATTTCAAGTGCACCCACCTAAAACCTCTAAAATATTCATTTGTTAATTGCTTTCCGACATTAAGTTCCAAATTATGTGATCCTTGATCAAAGTTTCGTACTCCTACAGAAAGCTAATTATGTTTTCATGTTGTAGTCCTAACTTAGGACTCACAAGAGCTACATCCTGCCACAAAAGAGACATCACCATTATTGTAGGCAGCAACTTAGAATGTTCATATCTATCACTAAATATCAATTGAAGAGTTCTATTGTTCAAAGGGGGTTGGATTGAAAGTGGGGTTATTCCTAAAATTGAGTTCAAAAGAGCCAACTGACAATT
This sequence comes from Medicago ruthenica, assembly GCA_018208015.1. Taxonomy (NCBI): domain Eukaryota; kingdom Viridiplantae; phylum Streptophyta; class Magnoliopsida; order Fabales; family Fabaceae; genus Medicago; species Medicago ruthenica. The sequence goes on from WNNG01000118.1 coordinate 60,619, forward strand.
GAGGTTCACTGTCTCGGAATGAGCGTGGCACAAGGTTAGCTATTTAGCTATTCTACTTGATCATAAAATTAGTATCATTGATAAAAAAAAAATCACAGAAGAACAAGAATCAACAAGAGACTGATCATTCAATAGACAATTCAAATCAGTCAGGCTAAGGTAAAGACTTTTATTTTAGTTAATAAGGAACTTGTTAACATAAATTATTAAGATTGAAAATCACGAACCTGATAAAAAACACACATTGACAAGGTAGAGATTGAGACCCAGAATCGCCAATCAAGAAGTCTATCTCACCACTTCAATGAAAGCTCCCAACATTGTGATAGAAAGATGGTATAATCTTTAACTAGGTAGCGATTCTAGGAATAAAAAAACAAAAATCCAACAACCCCTAAATTAGAAGACAACATTTTCAAATTATTGCCACTATCACCACTTCATATTATTTGAATCCATATATAGACTATAGGTCACTTGCACTACAGTTGAATAATGTTAGATGAATATTAGTAAAATGCTGACAATGACATCCCTTCCGAATTCCAACAATTGGAAAAGGTTTCCAAGAACTAAAGAAATCCTTAGACACAACTCCCCAAGTACTAAAGTTATCCTTAGACACAACTCCCAAAGTAACCAACACACCCTAAATGTCAGATTTGAAGCTACCATCAAAGTCATTTATGCTTTTTTATTTTTTTTAAATCTATCTGTCATGTTTTGTCAAAGCTTAGAATGATATGCAGTTCAAAACCAACATAGAGGAAAACTAAATTGGAGGTACATAACATGGATCAATGATACAAATTTAATTGTTGTAACTCAATTCTACATATTGCTGGCACATGACATGGATCACATAATTCTAAACAAATATATCATAATTGTTGTAACTCAATTCTAATACTTGAAAATCCTGTTCTCTAGTAAACTTTTCCATTTGACAAGCCTACTACATATTGCCATATCTCTGTATTGGTAGACAATTATACTCTAAATCATAGCCAGGGTGTTCATGACCTGACACAACCTATTTAGGGTCAAATATATGGCATAGTTGTCAATCCCGGATATGTGAGCAGCCGACCCCGAAAGTGGGATAGCAGGATAGCATGTAGCGGGATGGCCGCTATTTAAATATTTATATTTATCAAATGTATACTATATATTTAAATATTTTTAAACAAATATTGATTATATACAAGTAAAAATGTTGCTATTAGCTTAAACTACTATATTATTACGCTATTCAATTATTGGTCTATTATTACTAAATAATATTATTTTTATTTAATTATGTTACTTTGCAATTTTATAATTAGTTTATAATGTTAACTACTAGTACTATTGCTATTACAAAAATAACTACTGCAACACAACGCTGCGTCACTATCGCAGCACTATTTGCTGCTATTGACAACTATGGTATATGGTATATTTAATAATTGCATGAATTTTTTTTTATACGCAAGTATATGATAATTTTATCACTTTATTTTGTTTGTACTTCAAGAAGATCAAATCATGTCTTCAACCTGGTCTTGATTAGACTTGCACATGATCAGATTTACTCTAGTCTAGGGTTGGATTCAAGTTTAAGCTTTTAGCCCAATTAAAATTTAGGGCCAGGTGAGAAACAGAATATTTGTCCCAACTCGTTCCTTGACACCCCTAGAGTCACGTAAAAAGCCAGTAAATTTGGCAGCCACATTTAGCCTACAGTCCTCTTTAAAAATGATGTGTTAAGCTACTCCCCATCAAGGATAAGCTGCATAAATGTATTGAGCAATTAATGAATAATATGGAATAGCTAGCTCAACACCTGACGCAGTGACACTCAAACTGCTCAATGTGAGAGACAAAAAAATAACTATGCTGAACATTCTTTTCTAGTTTTCCCATTAATAAAAAAAAACTTTTTAAAAATATTAGAAAAAGATAGTCCCCCGTTTGCATTAAGCATCAGCCATTTTTGCTTTGATCACTCTGAATTTCCTCCAGATATAGGTTTTTTCAGATAAATCACGTGTGTTTACGAAACCCGTCGTACAAATTGCAATTCGCGAACGCGCAGAGAATGGTTGCTCCGGCACCGCTATTGACTACCTAGTTACAAATGATTTCTTGGTTGTTTTATATCAAATGCAATTCATGTTTTCACTTCTCAACATTAATCTGCTGTGATTAACACAGTTGTATTATTTTCTCTTCTTCAAAAAACTTGGTAAAATTCTCACCAAATTTAATACTTACCATAATACTTCCCTTTTTCTAATGACTGGGTTCGCATCTTTCCTAATGAAATACATCTTTAACTAGAGCTAAGACTATGTTGATGAGATTCGACCTCGGTAAAATAAATAATAGGAACAGCTAGGCTAATTTCGATGTAGTAATTTACAGGAGAAATGTCAGCTTGTCTCTGTGTTTATTTTTTAATTAAAAAATATTAGAAGCAGGGATAAGCAACCTTAATTGTGTGGCATGCACGAACAAAACAGGTCAGTTGCAATCTAATATTTTTGTTCTACAATAAAAACCACTGGAATCACTGAAGTGGCACAATTCCTGCACACTTATCGTGATTCTAACCAAGGCTAATGTCAAAACCCTAATTTTAACAAGCAATATGGATTGCCAGCAACTATTAACCTACAAGCTTGCTAGGGAAGCAAAGGCAAGTTCCTGAAAAGGTGTCGCCTGAAAACAAGGTAAGCACATTCCTATCAGCTTCAGTGCACCTTTGACATCATTGAACCCAACATCTAAGAACTTGCAGCTCTCAGGATGTGGGTGCTGAGGAAATTTAATGGCCAATACATAGAATATTTTATCATTCTAAATTTTAAAACTGAATATAAACTGACTTTTAGAATGCAAATTATAGAATAATTGAAGGACAAATTTAAGTGGTATCTATTTATATAGAAATTACGATGACAATTTTGTCCCCTCATTATAGCACAGTAAAAACAAAACCTGGGTTTCAAGAAAAAAATCCAAGACACCGAAAGGGGTGAACCCTTTCTAAAAGATAAGATAGGCTAAAGATAACAGCCTGGAATATTGAAAATTTGATAGGGTTGATCAAGAAACAATAACTAGGGAAAAACCAGGGTATTCAGTTACCATCAATGCACGATCATCATTAGGAGGCTTCTATTGAAAAACAAAATATTGCAATCCATAAAAATTGCACTTACCAATTGCATGGAAGTAACCTATGCAGAATGAAATGACATAAACTGCTAAATAGCACCAAGGTTGAGACAACTATTCTAGTTATGAAGTACGGATTTCAAATTCAAAAACCAACAACTTAACTGCCACAGGACATCAGATCCAAAAAGCATCTCCATTTAACATGATAGCTGCAACTTGAAATGACTTAACTGCCACAGGACATCAGATCCAAAACGCATCTCCATTTAACATGATAGCTGCAACCTGAAATGACATGAACAGCATAAATAATTTTGAAAAAGGAAAGGGCAGTGGAATGGTGAGTATTGCTAAATGCAATAATACCATAGCAACTTCTTTCGACAACAAAACAGTATGAGAGCGTACCTTAACAACCGCAAACCACAACCACTCAATGCTTATTTCCATGACCCTCAGAACCAGTAGCCCGTGTCTTGTTTCCATCTTCAACTGAGGATTGTTCACTGGGTATTCTAAAAAACATTAACCAAGGGTTTATATTTCACAGGAAAGCTTAAATTTTTCCGCAAGTATGAAACAACATCAAGGACAGCAACAAAAAAACCTACAGTTTCTGTTTCTTCGCATTGTGTTTGATTGTTTTAACTATATCCATGGCCATCTTCTGGTGCTCCCTTGTTTGAGAATGCAATTCTAAACCTTCAACTGTTTCACAGTCGACTTTACATATCCGGCACCACCCCATACTGGCAGCCTTTCTTCTCCTCAAATTATCAAACGACCTGGTATCTCCCTGGAAAACACAAAAGTAATAGACACAAATCAATTCCAATTACCTTGTTTCAATTCACAAAGAGACAACAATCACAATACATTCCTCAAAAACTTCCACATTCAATCAACACAACTTCAACGTCTCCAACTCTAACCTAACTGATAAGAATAACAGACACAAAAATGAATGTCAATAATCAAAACTTACTGTTAAAAATCCAGCATCGTTATTAAGTCCTGCAAGGGAAAAGCTGCTCCTAAACCCAGGTTCACCAAGCTGTGGATGACCTGGCCTGTTGCCTTTGGTAAAAGATTCAAAACTCCGTGAACCAGTAAGTTCAAAGGCTCGCATATGACCAGGATGATCGCCAAAACCGATACGCTCCCCAAGCTGCAAATGTCTAGGAAAATCATGTGGACCCAAATGTTCACCTCTTTGGAAATGGCCAGCAAATTCATCCTGACCAATGAAATTTCCCCTCCTTGGATGTTCACCCATTCGCAAATTACCAAAACCATCAAACTCATCTCTATGCAAATGGCTAGGGGGATGAGGAAACCGACCATCACGGAATGCAATGCCAGCTGAATCACCAAATCGACTTGCAGTTCTGCGTTCAAAATCATCTATACCTGACTTACTAATAAGACCACCAGAGAGGGGCCCCAATCTCCGGGAAGGCATATCAATGTATTCACTACCAGGACTTCTTGGAGCCATACCATCCATACGATGTATCCCGTATCCAGGACCTGGTCCAAGATGACCAGGATGAAGAGTTGAACCTGGTTTCTTGATGGCATCATCATGAAAACCAAGTGGTCTCTTTCCAGCTTCATGCCTAGGGAATTTCTTGAAATCATCTTCAAACTCTCTCCTATCAATATTTTGTTGACTAGGAATCTGGAAAGATTTGAACCTTTCATCCTGCACACCAAAACCTTCAGGGGCATGTGGTGGAAAGTTGGCTGTCATTCCACCGTGCATATCTCCATGTGGTGGGGCACCAAACTGTGGCCCTCCACTTCGAGAAAAATTGGAAGCTCCAGTATGGAATGGCGGTTCACGAACTTGGTTATACAGTCCTTTAGGGGGTCCACCATGAGGCTGGGGTTGAAAGGTGTGCCCTGGAATATTAAACTGGGCGTCAGAACCATGTGGTTGCTTGAACATGGTTGGATGAAAATTATCCATTGAGTTTAAGGGCTGTCCTGAAGGAAGAGCAGGTGCAGTTCCATGATTCCTGAGAAGAGTTGAAACATTTGCTGCAGAGAGAGGCTGATTTGGACCTGATGGAAGTGGCAATTGTGATGTCAACACTGCAGAAGATCTCTGCTGGAAAGAAGCTGGATGAGATGGCTGAGCTAAATCCCCAGACTGCATCCCTTTATATTCATCAATGCCAGGTCTATGACCACCATTGGTTTGAGAGACAGCTGGTGTGGGATTGACAGCACCAGAAGGAGGTCTGTCATCACTGTGCAGCTTATCAGTTTCTGATTCAGAGAGTTTAGTCTCTGCCTTCAGTGGAGGTCCATCTTGAATCGCATTGCCTAAAATAACAGATTGATCATTATTATTATGTTGAACCCCGGTTCCTTCAGAAGCCTCTCCCTTCTCAACATTCTTATTCAATGTACCACCATTTTCTAATGCATTAGCATTTGGGTCTAAAGTCTTCACAGAGTGTGGATCTTCACTATTTTGTTTACTCCCAACCTCAGTTACTTTCAAATTTGTTTCTTTTTCAGATTTCAACTCACTCTTTCCAAGTTTCCCAGAGGCAGAGTCAGTTTGTTGCTCACTGACATCACCCTGTGCCCTTGAATGCACTTGAATATTGGTCCCAACCAACAAATTCTGATTCCCTGGTCTAACAGGAATTGTATTGGCAGATTGTGCAAATGGCTGTACATGTCCTGCATGGTTGGGAGGTCTTCCAACAGCATTTTGAGATAGTGCAGTATTACCCTTCGACTGTGGATAAGCATGCTTGGGAAATGAATGTACTGGACCTTGCGGTCGTAGATGAGATGGCATAGGCATCTGGTGTTGTGCAAATGGTTGCTGAGGTAATATTTGTTGACCCGGTTGCAAAATAGGACGTTGGTTGGTTTGTCTAGTTGGCTGATTAGGAGTATATCCTGGCTGCTGTTGTAGAGGAGGCGTGTTTTGACCTTGAACAGCTGAAGGCAACAAAGCTAGCTGTTGGTTAGGATACATAGCATGAGACTGATTTGGGCGCATCATTGGAGTTTGCTGAGGAAACTGATTCTGCATCTGGACAGAATGCTGGCCTGGGAGTTGAGTCCCGCTTTGGGGATTCAAGTGCATATTAGATTGAGGGGCACCCATTTGCATATTCTGATGAGGCAGAGGTTGGGGATAAGAGTGATTCCCTGTCACTGCATGTGACATTGCATTTTGCACTTGAGGTTGTACATTAGGATTCATGGGTTGGTGAGATTGCATCTGAGGCTGAGAAGGATGTTGAACTGGAGCATTATTAGGTTGCATTTGCTGTTGAGGTTGAGGGACAGGATACTTCTGAACTGGTTGCTGATTTTGAGGCTGTGAATGCTGCATTTGAGGATGAGGTTGCTGATAAGGAGGGATTTGAGTATGTTGTTGAGGTTGAGGTTGCCCAGAATGAGGCTGAACTTGGGGGTAAGGATAAGACTGGGGCTGAGGGAAGGCTTGACCATGGCCAGGTGGGTGACTCATCTGCCCGTGTGGCTGTACAGCAGGTTGATGCTGCTGTGGTTGTTGGGGAACTTGCATCTGATTCTGAGATTGTGGGGCCACAGGAGTCTGCACATGTGACACTGGTTGAGACAGTCCTTGAGCCTGAGGCTGTGCTGGAGGTTGAGCCTGCAACTGGGGCTGCGGCTGTGTCTGTGTCTGTGGCTGAGGTTGAGGCTGGACATAGGCCTGTTGGTATTGTGGAACAGCAGACTGTTGATAGGGGTAATACTGTTGATACTGCTGTTGGTATGGATCTTGTCCGGGGTATTGCTGGTAGTATTGTTGATATTGTTGCTGCTGTTGATACCATTGCTCCGCCGTTGGCTGCACAACAGTTTGACCTAAAGCTTGGGTTTGAGATGCCGAGTTTGGTAGCTGATTCGTAACATGCCCAGCTGCAGTAGTTGCAACAGCTGTTTGAGAAGCCACAGGTTGCGAAGCTGTTGCCGCAACTGGAGCAGCAACCGCAACCTGGGTCTGATCAGTAGATGCAACAGCAGTAGCACTGGTAGCTGAAGGATCCTGGCCGGTAACTGCCCCTTGCTGTAGCTGACCCTGCCAATTAACAAACATAAGATTTAAGAACCACCCTACGAGCAAAAGACGAAAAAAACATATAAATGCATATACACAGAAACGTGACACTTACCGAACAAGTTTGTGCATGTTCTTCTACTTGACGGTGCACTATTTGAAGCCCGCACCTATTGCAAACAACAGGATAATTTCCAAAAGAACATCCTTTACAATGAGACGTACAATCAGACAAAGTTCCTTGCCATGAACATCCACTCCTATGATACAAACAATGAACTGCTATTTTCCCAATCGTTTCTGCCAATGTCTTATTCGACTCAATCAACGGCTGCAACCAATTAAACCACCCAAAACACAAATTCATAAACACCGACGAAAAAACAAAAGAAAACATTACACATAACTACATTCGAACCTTTGAATCGGCCTCTGTGACCAAATAACCGTCATAAGGACACGCCCTGGTAGTACTCACAACATACGTCAAACACGGCTTGCAATATAAATGAGTGCATTGTGACTGCAAAGCTTCATTCGGAAACACAAGAAGGCGACAAACCGGACAAAAATACTCTCCAGCAAGTGATTGAATGTTGATTATACACTCATTATCAAAACCCATTTCGAACAACTATATTATCAAATCACAGCTTCACCTCCAATGATGCATTAACCTAATTGCATAAACACAAATAAATAAATAAATTCAGTCAAAACAACAAACACTTAACATGCAAAATAAAAGACTCGAATGAAAACGATGATAAGTTAAATATAGATGATTTTGCGATGATTCAGTAAACGAATTGATGTGAAAAAGTGATTGATCCAACGCGAAAAACAAAACCCCAATCGATTTTGAAGGTGATAGGGGAAAATTATGAATGAGAAAAAAGAGGGAAAAAAATTAGAAGATCGTGGTTTTTGATAGATGAGAGATGAATGAAGTAATAAGCGGTTACCGGAAAGTTGAGAGATCGAAGGGTTTGGAGCAAGATTGCGTTGCGGAGGGGACAGAGAGAAGGGGGTGGCGGAAAAGAAGAAAGTTCAGTACGAATGTAAAATGCGTTTTTTATTAGTGAAGGTGAAGAAAACAGACAAGTCACAAGGATGGTGTGTGTTAGTTGCACCCCCTATTTTGCTAATATAAACCCCCGCTACGAACTCATTGAAACGACGGCGTTGTCGGTTCCCATTGCTAATATAATTCAGATAGAAATTTGTTGTTCCCACATGTAACTTTGCTAAAAAAAAACGTGAAATTACCTATATAACTTCATCAATAGTTAACTGCGTCGGTTTGGTTTCTTTGGCAATTAATTGTCGCCGGTGTCATCGATAGTTAACTGTCGTTGGTGGCATCGGCAGTTAACTGCCGCTGCGATTAATTATGCAGAAAGCAAGTTCTGTTTTCATCACCAAGCCAAATTTCAGCCTATTTATTACATGTAATTCAGAACGACAATTTCAGAGGCAGTTCAAATCATACACCAATTATAATCTGTCATAAGCAAGAACAATACATAATCTTTCACAATTGACCAAAATGAAATCAATTTTACATTTTGTTAGAATTACACGAATGTTTGAAATTCAACAAAACATAAAGAGCGTTTGAAATTCAACAACACATTACATAATATTACATGAAATCTCTACTGACATTCATTGCACATGTAGTTGGAACGAACACAAAGATATAATATATTATTTTCAACCATATGTCTAAACATAAATCCAACGTCACTATCGTCACGAACAACCCGAAGAAAATAGACTGTTCCACACGTCTTCGTCTTTATCTGCCCCCAAGTCATAAAATGGCATCTCAACAAATACATGACATGTATGATGATTTTCACCAACATAGACAAAATATTTGTTAAGTTGTGCCTTCAACTCATCCATAGTGTCGGTCGGAGTTAGCAAAACCTTAATTGTCTTTTTGAAAGCAGAGTACTGGACATGAACTTCAATTTGTGCAACCTCAGACATGTTTAACTTCACAAAAGTTTATGAAAAATCAAACATTCGAATAAAATTAAATGAAACGTAATAACCAATAAATTGACGGAAATATATATATATATATCAAATGCGGAAACATTAATAACCAATAAAAAAGTAGGTGCATATTTCACCACATAAAAGTTATATATTTATATAATGTTAGTTATATATTGGCCACAAAAAATTGGCGTCACAATATCGAGCACAAAAAAATATGTCGGTGTAATATCGACCAAAAAAAAGTATGAACACCGACAAAAAATCAGTCATATCGCATCAAGTGAAATTAAATCATCTTCATCTTGCACAATAACTTGAAATTCTTCCTTTGTTTATTGAGGAGTGTCACACAAAATTGGATTGGTTTGGTTTGACTTCAATATGAAAATTTTAATTAAGGTTTATCGTACGTATAAAAGTCCTCTTTTTTGCTAAAAATATGTTGCTTCTTATACTATGTTTTAATTGAAAAATGCTTCTTGTTTAGATGTTGCTACTACAACTTTTATATTATGCTTGCTATTGTAATAGTTGTTGTTGTACCATTTGTTGTACCCTAATTTTGTCCAAGTCCTCTTTCAAAAAAGATCATCATGCAAAAAAAAAATCAAATCAATTTTTATTTTCTTCTTTTTTTTAAATAATAAAAAAAGGGTTTTATTATTATTTATTTATCTTTCTTTTATTATTATTATTATTATTATTATTATTATTATTATTATTATTATTATTATTATTATTATTGTTATTATGTTTTGTTTTTCTCAAAAAAAAAACATATACAAAAAAAAAACAAAGTCAAGGAAGGCTGGAGCCTCTTCTCCCTTCCTTTCCGTTTTCTTCCTTTCTTCTTTGTCAAGAAAGTCCAGATAAGCTGCAAGCTGATGTCCCTGTTTTCCAGCACCCCCTCCTTGTCGTTTTCTCCCATTTTTCTGTCAAAACAAGTCAAAGAAGGCTGCAAGCTGCTGCCCCTGTGTCCAGCGCCCTTCCTTTCCTGTTTTTCTTCCCTAAATCTTCAAGAATCAACCCCAAAAGCACCACAAGTTGCAGGCAGCACCCTGTTTTCCATTTTTTCCATTACCCTCTGTCAGAATTCAGCCCCTACTTGTCCAGAACTAGCCACAAGTCTTCACCAAAATCACAAGGCAAGGTCACTTCCTTCCCTTTTCAATAAATGTTAACCAAAGTCTTTGCCATGGCACACAAAAAAGTCCAGCTTTCAAGGGATTTCATGATTACTCATGATCACAAAATTGCCTATATAACAGGGACGAAAATGAATGAAAAAAGAGGATTTTTTAGAGGCAGAATCATAAAACCAAACAACAGCAAAAATCATAACAAAACCTCCGAAAAGAAAGAAGCTTTATTTTTCTGTTTTTTCTTTACAAACCACCACAATAAATCAAACAGAATCAAAACAGCAACTAAACCACAAAGAAACATCACACAAAGAGAGGAGAATAGTAACAAAGCATCATTCTGTTACTGTTCATCTTCTCCATCACTTCCATCTTTAAAAAAACCACAACCACCCAAAAGCCCCTTTCATTTTTTTGTGCATTTGAAGCTTTGGCTAGGAGTTTGTAAGTATCTTGAACCTTTCTATCTCCTTTTTCGCATTTTGTTTAAGTGTTTGTAGCTTTTCTTAAAAAATAATGCATTTTTCATCATAAGTTCATGGGCATGACTTGAGGCCAGAATATATTAGGTTCTGGGACATTTTTTGGTAAATCTAAAACCACTAGGATGTAGTATTCATGACAAACTTTACAATGATTTTTTTCATTTTTGTATTTGGTTCAGTATTGAGTGAGAAATTTAACTCAGAAGTTGAGAAAAAATCACAGAACTCTGTTCTGCTGTTCCTGCATTGTTTTTCTGCATTTTTAGTCATTTTAACTCTTTTTTGCCCTAAAACATCATTCAAAAACCCAAAAATCATTTTTCCTTTTCAACAATCACCAAAACAGAATGTTTTTCCTACTGTTTGCAAACATTTTTACCCCTGAGGTTCTGAAATCAGAGTCTGAAGTGCTTCTGAACAGTGCTTCTGAAGCAGCTTCTGAACAGTGCTTCTGAAGCCAGCTTCTGAAGGTCCTTCTGAAGCCGTACATTTTGCATTCTGAAGTCAGTTCCTGCTTCTGAAGGTTCAGAATCTGGGCTGAAACTCTTTTTTTTTTTATGGCTGAAACTCACTTTTATTCAAAGAGAAAGATATAACAAGTGTTAATGCTTTCAATTTTGGTTTATACATCAAATTTTCAATAATAAACTTGAATGAAAAAGGAGTGGTTTGACGTATGTCTTCCCTTTCCCCAGTTGCACGAGCTCTTGACGTATGTCTCGTTATTCGGACAATCGTCATTCTATTTCAAAATACAAAAAAAACATAAAAACAAATCCAACACACCAAACTTCATTTTATATATATATATATATATATATATATATATATATATATATATATATATATATATATATCATACCTAATACTTTTTGATAGATGCCAAAATGGGGAGAGATATATGTGATGAGAGTGATGAGAAAGAAACATAGGATGGGGAGAAAAATCCAAAATGGTTTTAATCAATGAAGAATGTAAAGAATTAACCTCTTGCATACGTTTAGGGGGAGTTTAATTAGAATGATAAGGATAAAACCCTTGCACGTGTTTAGGGGGAGCTTAATTTCATATCTATAAACATTCTTACATTTCTTATTATACACATCCATAAAACTTAAGATTTATTCAAAAGGTTTGTCATCATAAAAAATGGGGAGATTGTTGAAACAAAATCCTTATGGAATAAACACTAAGTTTTATGAATAGTGATCTACTGATGTTACTAGAAAAAAGTTATTGTCATATCAGATTTTACTAGAAAAAAGTTATTGTCAGTATTGAAATATTATTGAGCAAATGGTCACTTTGGTTCCTGACTCTGCACCTCGCTGTTACAAAGGTCTCTACATACAAAGTAATAATTGAATGTGCACTTCCGTTATCAGTTTAGTCTTTGACGTTAAAAATTTATGTGAACTGATGAGATGACAAATATTTGTGCTGACAAGGTGTATTAAATATTGCAAGAACTAAAGTGAAAGATACTCAATAGCCATTTATTAGTAACCATTGGATTTTCTTCTTCTCCCTCCCAGTAGCCAGATTGGTTTGTAAGTAGCAAGTTCTTGGTTGAGCGGGTAATTAAGACATTTGGTGATGAAGGTCGACGTGCGAAAGCGAATCGGTCTCTTCAATTTAATCTTTTTAAGCGTGAAAATATTTTCTAGTTATAATAATAAAATATTGGTTAAATTACACCAACAATCCTTTAAGTTATTTAATTGTAACAAATTGGTCCTTTAAGTTTTTTTTCCGTATCACTTACGTCCTTTAAATTATTTAATTATAACAAGTTAGTCCTTTAAGTTATTTAATTGTAATTTTTTAGCCCCGAATAACTTAAATTTTAAGATCTAAAATACCCCAAATTGTTACGCTTAAATAACTTAAAGGACCTAATTGGTACCAAAAAAACTTAAAGGACCAACTTGTTACAATTAATTAACATAAAAGACCTAAGTGGTACCAAAAAACTTAAAAGATCAATTTGTTACGATTAAATAATTTAAAGACCTCCCGTCTAATTTAGCCTAAAATATAACCTAACGAGTATTTAAGATCGACGCGAATTATATTCCGGTCTATTGTCATTAAAAATAATTAAAAACAATTTAATTTCCTAACTAATTTTGCAATCAAACTAATTAACATCGTTAGATAACATCACGGTACTTGACATTGCTTTTTACGTGCAATATTTTGAAAAAAACTTAGGTACAATTGCTTATGTGCTTTTCGTATGGTTTTTAACTAAATTCACCGTGATATTCTTAAATCCATAATTTTCTCAAAGTTTGTTATATCCAAAAAATTTGTATTTTTAGTCAAGAACCATACAAAAAGCATCTAAAGAATTGTACCTAAGTTTTGTCATTTCTTAAAACCAAAAGTCATTGAACAAGCAAAAAGGTGATACAATCGGCGAACTGTGAATTATTCACGGGATAGGATAAGCTATTTCTCCTTCAAGTAAACTCTATTCTTCTATTCTACAAATTTCCATAAAATTACTTCTTCCCTTTTTGTATCAGTGATTCAGTTCCACAGTGTGAGTAACGATTTCTTTTGATTAACCAACCCATGATGCTTTGTTAAAAGGGATGAAAATGAAGTTTTCAGGGTATTCAATTTCGGGTTCAAATTTCATCAGAAGAAATAGTTGTAGTCGTAGATTACCAGTGAGTTTTTCTCGAAGAAGCCAGAGAAATTTATGCAGTTCAAGACTGTTTTCTATGAAACAACAATCATATGATAAACATGGGGTGCTTGGTAAACAATATCTTCCTCCGTGGTTTAGGTGAGAACATGCATTGTCAATGGAAATTAGTTTTACACCGACGGTTCAATAATAATAGAGTAATTTGCAGTTACTTTTTAAAATACGGTTACAATATAGGCTTATGTGGCAATATGGTGGGTTCTCATTTGATGTCAGTGTAAAAATGTTTTCCACAGACAGTATAGGTTTATGAGGCAATAAGAATGAGTAATTTAGAGTTATTTTAATATGTACAGTCGTCAATTTTCGATAATTTCAACGACCCAAATGAGAGCGCCCTACAATGTTAGAGATTAAATTGGTTGTTTACTCCTCTTATTATTATCGTCTCGTTGTGCTATAAATATAATGATTTCACTAACAAAACTTGGTCTTCTTTTTATGTTGGTTGAATTTTAGTGTTGCTCCAATGATGGACTGGACAGACAATCATTATAGGACTCTAGCACGCCTCATTTCAAAGCATGCTTGGCTGTATACTGAGATGCTTGCAGCAGAAACAATTGTTCATCAAAAGGATAATCTGGTAAGTTTAAATGTGTAAGTTAGCTTGTTAACGAAATTGAACGGGGACAAGGAACTAAAAGGGTTTTCTGATGTGAATGACTACAATCGTGATTTTTTGTGGTAGAGTATATCCGTATAGGACTTTTTTTCAACATTTATGTTTAGAACTCAATTGTTTATATCATAGCAGTGGGCATATGCGTGCCACTGTGTGAACTAGAGCAGAACTTGATGGAATGCTATTCAATCATCAAATGTGGGATAAGTTGTATTGCAAAACCATTTATTCTTTCATTTTGTGGATTCTGCTCAGGACAGATTCTTGGCATATTCTCCGGAACAACATCCCATCGTGCTTCAAATTGGAGGGAGTAATATAGAAAGTTTAGCAAAAGCAACTGAACTCGCAAATGCTTATTGCTATGATGAGATCAATTTAAAGTTCGTATATATCATATCACGTTAAATCTTAAAGTTTCATTTTTCAATTATATGTCTCTAACTGTATTTTTAATAAACATATATCAGTTGTGGATGCCCAAGTCCAAGAGTAGCTGGACATGGGTCCTTTGGTGTACGTCTTATGCTTGACCCAAAGGTTAGAAAATCGTCGCTATTTCAATATGACAACATGCAATTGGATTGAATATATACTTTTTCACTGTCAACTTGCATTGATAGCGAAATCTAATGTATACAAGGAAAGTTTGTTGCGGAGGCTATGTCAGCAATTGCTGCAAATACAAACGTACCTGTCAGTGTCAAATGTCGAATTGGTGTGGACGATCATGATTCTTACGATGAACTTTGTAAGGACCTTCTTTATACATTCTCTGTCTATCCTTGTTGAAAGGCTGTCAAGTTTGGATTCAATTATAATGTTTCATCCTCTCATTTTATAAAAATTTATGCAGAAATGATATTACAATACACCATATAATGATATATATATATATATATATATATATATATATATATATATATATATATATATGTTTGCATCTGCTATGTTTTATATGATTTTACAACTAAGCTGTACTTAAATGGTGGCTTGCTTTTAGATTGCACTCAAAAAGGCTATTCAATTGATTAGGTGCATGCTGAGATTATTATCACAAAATCCATTGGTTTCTGTTTTCTTTAGTACCTAATTGGTATGGGAAAAGATGGTGGAAAAGGGGCTTAGGTGGTTTGGGCATGTAGAGAGAAGACCTTTAGATTTTGTAGCAAGGAGAGTAGATCACATGGAGGATTGTCGGATCACTAGAGGCAGAGGAAAACCTAGAAAAACTATAAGAGAAACTATTAAGATTTTGAAATTAATAAGTTGGACGGAAATATGGTTTATGATAGAACATTATGGGATAATTTGATCCATGTAGCCAACCAAACCCCACTTAGTGGGATAAGGCTTGGTTGTTGTTGTTGTTGGTGTGGGAGTCTAATTGTAACATGCTGATAGGAACTAGTAATCTTTGTTTAGGTAATCAGGATCAATATAGTAGCATTGGGGGCAGAGTTTTGTTCTTGGTTTTGAACCATGACTCATCGAATATATTATGGGTTGAATATAGATCATAATATAGAGATATCAGAATCTAAGAGAAAATAATTTTGGTAGAGTTTTTAGGACCACCCTTTGTGGTAAAACATGGCCAAGAGTCATATTGCTTCATATAAATTAGGCATTTTAAATTTTAATCAACCAGCCACTATCTCCTTTGGAATATCTAATATTGCTACAAATCAAAATTGGTTAGTTTAACAAATTTTCTTTTCTATTCAATGTTACATGGGATTTAGTATTTGGGTTCTATTACATCCGCAACATAGACACTATGATATTTTTGTCCTGCAGCTTAATACATTTGCAATGATGTGATTTAGATCTTAGGTTATAGTTTCTTCTATAATAATAATTAATATTTGGATCATGGTTTCTGGGATTTTATAGTGAACTTTCTGCTGTTTTCCAGGTGAATTCATATCCAAGGTTTCTTCTTTATCACCCACTAAGCATTTCATAATCCATTCAAGGAAGGCACTGCTCAATGGCATTAGCCCAGCTGAAAATAGGAGTATTCCTCCGCTAAAGTATGTTGAAGTAAAATTTGGTTCTTATAGTCATACACACATATGTACATTCTTACATAACCATATACATGTAGACATACAAGCATGTGTTTGTGTCAAATTGTAGATGATATGACACATTCATTTAATGCAGATATGAATACTTTTACGGCCTTTTACGCGACTTTCCAGATTTAACGTTTACAATAAATGGAGGCATTGCTAGTGTTGATGAGGTGAGCTATTGTCATTGTAATAATTGTGTGCATTGAAACCTGATATTTGTAGAAATATCTGGATTTTTCCAGCACTAAACTTGTTATCTTATAACTACTACATATTGTTTTAACGATTCTATCTTGGCCTGTTTTCACGGGGACTTCAATTGTAGGTCAATGCAGCACGAGATGCTGGGGCTCATGGTGTTATGATTGGACGTGCAGCATTTTATAAGTAAGTGTCAAATAAAATATCCCCTCTTTTGGCCATATGATTTTTCAAACAAAAAAGTTGCTTTATTTCAGGAACCAGGATTTTACTTTTCAATAAAAGGGAAAAAAAATCATCACCAAAGCTTAAGGTTTTAAGGGAATGGAAATTGTTTCATATCTATAATAACAATGCTTTGTTGATTGACCCCTCTTAATATTGTTTGTGCAAAATTGCTATGTGGTTGTTTGAATAACCATTGTTGATAACCTCTACAGCCCTTGGCATATATTGGGACATGTTGATACTGCAATTTATGGTGCACCAAGCTGTGGTCTTACACGTCGTCAGGTTCATTACACTGCTTGGCTTTCTATTGATTAAACTGCATCGATTCTTTCACATTACTCATAGTTTACCATTTGTTGTTTTAATTATTTACTTTAGGTTCTTGAAAAATATATAGTCTATGGGGACTCGGAGTTGGGAAAATATGGACATAAACCAACTGTGCGAGACATCGTGAAGGTGGGTAGCCTTAAATTGTTTTTGCAATTTCTTACTCTTTTTATTCTCTGGAAATTTCTGTAGTGCTTGTGTTGTGTAGAATAGCTGGTATTCGATAAGGCTATATTCTTTTATATATAGATCTAATGTAACTTCATGTAGTTTTACGGTATGCGCATGCACACATTTTTGATATCATGCAGTTTAATGCTTGTACTCTCTTTCAAAAATAAAAAATGGCTGTACTCTATGAAGTGTTCATATTTTATTGGATTAAATATGTTGTTATCCCCTATATAATATTAACCTTTAGCAGAAACCTTAAATTTTCTATATCAATTTTTAGTCTCTACCTTTTACAAAAAAGGATGCTTTTAGTCCCTAACATTTAAAGTTGCTAAAAGCACTCCTTTTTATAAAAAGGAAGGGGCTAAAAATGGTCAAAAAATTTATAGGGATTAAAAACATATTTAACTCTATTTTATTTTAAAATATTGGTGAGGTTTTTTCCCACCTCACCCCTTCCATTTGCCTGAAGCATGTTATATACCTATTAATGAATATATTCAAATTTCTACCTCCAATTAGCTGCTATTATATGACCATTGTCTGTTATCACTGCAGCCTTTACTCAATCTTTTCCATTCAGCGCCTGGGAATGGACAGTGGAAGCGCAATGCGGATGCTGCTTTTCGAAATTGCACGGTATAGTTCCTGTACTGAAGTGAAATATAATTAGTTGAGTGCTTAGAAGAGCATGCCATTTTTTTTAGGACTTTAGTCAAAATATTAACTTACAGTATATGCTTTTTTCTTTCTTAATTTACTGTTATTTTCTGCAATTCCTATTTATGGATGATAAGGTGCATGCTATGGTGGTGTGGCAGATCTATCAACATCTTATTTGAATCAGTTTGTTTCTCTAGCTATCCTTAAAGGAATCCTATAAAGTGAAAGGGACAGATGTAGATCATTAAATCTTACATAAATTATCAGTATTTTAACATAGTTATGGGACAAGTGGTTATATAATATGATCTTTGAGCAATTTTTCATCTTAATTCATCTATGAGTGCATGGTTTAAGAGTTAATAAATAATTATTTGCAATGTTGCAGTATCTAGGTCTGGTTTTTGTGTTACATAATTTGATTATTGTCGACTGTCATTTTATAAGTTATGTTATTCCGTAAATTGATTCAAATGCTAACTGAACTTTTGAACTTTGTAGACGATAAAGTCATTTTTTGAAGAAACCCTTGATGCAATTCCTGACTCGGTGTTGGATTCGCCTGTTTCGGAACCACCTCTTGGCCGCACAGATCTTTTTGCTAATATAGACAGTTTACTGCCTCCGCCATATGAAACAAGAGAAGAGGTTGTTATATGCGCATAGGTTCCCATGCACTCTGAGAAACCAAGTTTTAGTCATTACCATTTTGTGTGAAATGAAGTGAAAGAACTCATGTAACAGCTCACATTCATACAACAAAAAATCATCAGTTATATTTTGTAAGTTATTGACTTTGAAATGTAATCTATTCAATTCAATTTCAATGTAGAAGCTAAAGCAAAACACAGTGGATTGGATTGCAATTCTATGTTGTCTTTGCTTTAGCAGTTGTTTTGAACTGTAAGTAAAAGGAAAGCAAGATATTTTTTGTTCGACTTAATTGCAATTTTGGTCATTCTATTTTCACATGCGCATGAAATTAGCCTCTTTTTAAAAACTAATTTTTGGTCAATCATTTAGATTTTTGAATCCACCCTAACTCCAGATCAATAGGTTTTATGCCACGTCAAAAAAATAATATATCACATCACAACTGTTGGGTCCAAAAATTTGAACGAGGGACCAAAAAATTGAATTTCAAAATGAGGGAATATTCCTTGTGCGACTGAAAATTTGGAGACCAAAATCCAATTAAGCCTTTTTTTTTTCTTTATTTAGGGAAGCTGGGAATTTTTTAAGGCAATAAAATCCTCATTTTCTGATCCTCCTAGCTCTCTATTCATAAAGGGCATTCCACATCTCAGGGCCACTAGTTCAAAAGGATCAACCATCCAACGTGGCCATAATTTATTGGTAATTTCTTCTACAAGATAAGATAGTGGATGACCCTACCAGTTCCTCATTTGTGATTTACATTACATACCATATATTCTTTCTATCCAACTTAACTACTTGCAACACATAAGAACTAGTTTTCATAATTCAATCAAGATTACAACATTACACAGCAGCAATGGCATCAATCACCATGACAGCAGCATTCTTCGGCGGCAGCTCAGCCATCGCCAACCAGTCTCCGGTAGCAACTCAGAGGAAACTGGTGGTGGCCAATGCTGTCAAAGCAGTTGAAGGAGAAAAATTGAAGGTGAGTTATGACAATGAAAAGGAAGAGACCAATGGAAGGAGGAACATCATGTTTGCTGCTGCTGCAGCAGCTGTTTGTTCTGTTGCTGGAATGGCTTTGGCTGATGAGCCAAAACGTGGTTCCCCAGAAGCTAAGAAAGCCTATGCTCCTGTTTGTGTCACCATGCCAACAGCTAGGATTTGTCGCTACTAAGGGTGTTTTAGTCTTGTCTTTAATTCTATTGTAATGAAAACAACAATGGGGATGTAATGTTTTGGTTTCATATTCTGATCATTTCTTACTCTCTGTACTAAGTTGTTCATGAAACTATCAATTTGCCTTGTCTATGTTATTGTTTGTTTGATGCCCAACCAAGTTTTTTGGTTATTCTATGTTTGGATTGACGGCGAATTTGACAAAATCATATAGCAGCTCCAAAGTGCAGATTTACCAAAATCACCGTCTCAATCTCATTGTGAATCCAAATATATCTTAGAGATTTGAAGTTTTATCTTGCTTTTGAGAGAGGAGGTAATATTAAATTTGTTTTTACACTATTAAAGTGAATATTTGATAAAATAAGAAAATTAAGGGCATATATTTCAACATACATAGTTCATATAATATAAATAAATATAATATCATTCATTAAATATAATCTCATTGATATTATTCAATGAGATTCTTTTCATGAAATGTTAAAGTAATTTTTATAATATTGTCAAATCAATCACAAATTATTATTTTTATGATTTTTAAAATAAATATGATTAAAGTCAACCATTTTTAATTTAAAAGAAATATGATTAAAGTCAACCATTTAAAAAAAAATTGTTATTGTTTCTCCATTGCGAGAAAAAACCTCATTCTACTTAATTGCCAAAAAAGAAAACAGATACAACATATATCGAATCAAAACGTCTAAAATTAAATTGTGTATTTGCAAGATTATTGAAATGAAATTGGATAAAATAAGAGGAGATTAGTGTGTTTAGAAAATTAGAGGCGGTGCTTGTGTTGTTTAAGAAAATATCAAAGGAGATCAACGTAATTTTTGTTAATTTGTTATGAAAAGCGCTTGCACTAACAGCTATGAATTGGTGAATCAGGTTAAGACACGAGCAAACATGCCGAAGACATATATAGGATTTATGTCAGGACGAGATTTCGTATAGGAATATATGCTTTAGTTTTTACTATAAACTCATTTCTTTAAACGGCTAAAAACTCATTTCGTTAAACGGCTAAATCAGCTACAACAAAGGAAGAAATACAACAATGGCGAACCACATTTCATTGAAATATATCATTGGGTCACACATTTAATAACTTGATTTAATGTGAATGTGTTTTAGTGAGTGTGCATGTTTTAATCTTATTATTAAGTGCTTGTTTGCTTTCACGGTGGGTACCTCACCCAACGTGCGTTTGCCCCAAAGCTCCAATTTAGAGCTTCTATTTTTCACGGTGAATTTTGCATTGGAACGCGAAAAAGTGTAACCCACCGTGCAACCAAACAGGCACTAAACCAAATATACACACTGGTATCATTCATCAACAACTTCCAAACCCACCCAAAAAAAAAATCTCAGTTTCTAATCATTCTTATTATTAACATGTTGATAAAAGTAAGGGAAATATGTCACCTGGCTCTGAATAATTCTCCTGCCAGTAAAGATAGAGAGTGATTGGCTTATGACTATTTACAATCTCCATGCAACCACACCTAAGTAAACAAGGAGCAGTTGCAACATGTTTCTACTTAGTTACTTCTCCTAACTATCTAAGCAAAGAACTTTCTATTGACTGTTGAAAATCTAGATAAGGGAGCAAGACTGTCATATTCATGAAAACAGTCAATGCCTAAGGATCAAGATCCGTGAACTGTAACGGGACTAGATCATGCTTGCACTTATGCTCTTCTGCCACAAAATCACCCTCAATGTTCACAGGTGCGGTTATTGAAGTAGACAAGTCTTCAGCTACAGCAAAATGGGTATTGCTAGCTGGATTTACCGGTTCACCATCGTCAACTGAAATCAAGTTAGAGTGCTCCTCATTTAAGAGACTGCCATTGCCTTTAAGTTGTTCTTTAATGGAAAGATCCTCACTGCTTACATTGACAGATGGATCTCTTGAGCTGGTTCCTGGTGTCTCAACCAGAAGGGATTCAAGGAAACCATCGGTAATAGGACTTGTCTGAGAAATGAATTTAACATCCAACAGTGGAATTTCAAAATCTACTACAGGTGAAGCAAGTGAAAATCCAAGAAAATTCTCTATGATGTTGTCATGGAAGGTGTTTTTTGGGGCATCTGCTGCTCTACAACCACTGGAGGTCTGATTATCAACAACCTCATTTGAAATATTACTTAAATTGGACAAGAAAACATCACTTTCTTCTTCACCACTGATTTTCCCATTTTCTTCGTCTTTGAAGTTGTCATTAAAATCCATTCTTGGTTTCGGTTCAGCTAAAGTACTGTCAACACATACCTTATCTTGATCTCCTTGCGCACTGCAAAAAATTTCACATTATTCAGCTTCCAGGGCTGTCTTTTCAGAGCTTTTATCTTTAGAATCAGTGCTTACTTTCTCTCCCTCTTCCAATGAATTAGCGGATGAAGCCAACACTTGGACGTGGCTGAATTCCTCGCTGTCTGTGGAATGCACCGAGTCATTTTTCACTGTCTTGTTACTGCTTTCGTGGTCAGCATCTTCATTTGAAAACTCAGGGGCTTTAAGACGTAGACTTTTGGTATACTTTGTAACCTCTGATGTCGGAGAAGACGACAAAAAATTAGCTAATGAAGAAGATAAAGCATCATCAATTGACTTCTTTTTTATATCATTCGAAGGATTTATATCTTGTTCTGATGCATTATCTTCTTCATCATCACCCTCAGGAAACTCGGGGGCTGTAACAACAAGACCTGGGAGCAATTGAGTAGTACTTTCTGACTCAGACATATCTTGAGGACAGTCATCTTCAGGAGAGACATTTAGTACCTCCGTATGTAGAGATTTCTTATCTGATTCAATTTCCCCAGTGACAGTACAATCATGACAATTCTCACAAGAGTTGGTATCTGATTCAATAAAAGAAGCATCGGGAGCAGATATTCTATAACACGATGGCAACTCAGAGTTTTGCCTTTTCATAGATAAAGTCTCAAGTTGCAGCTCAACTCGCTGGAGTCTAGCCTCAATGCTGTTCATGGGCACTACCATTTTCTCTTGAAAGCCCAAACAGATTTCTTCTATCCTGTCCATTCGTGACATAAGCTTTTCCAGGGCCCTTTCAACATTGCCACCCGAAAAATCACCTTGGTTGATAGGAACTTGTGAGGGAATAGCATGACGGTTGTTCTCCATTTCAGCAACTTTTGAGGGTATAGCTGTGCAATTGCTGTCCATTTGAGTAGCTTGTGAGGGTACAGAATGGTCGCTCTCCATTTTAGCAGCTTGTGAGAGTGTATATGACTGGGATGGACCCACGGAACCTCCTTTCACCTCTTTCAACCCAACTTCATGAGGAACGATTATGCTATCTTCTTCGTCAAGCTGATTTTCTATTACAGGAGCACTAGGCTGAGGGGTTGCCTTCAAATCATCCTTGAAAACAAATTGTTTTTCCTTTCTAACAGCATTTAGACTACTGAGACCAGTTGTCTTGGATGCTTGCAATAAAGTCGGAAGAAACATAGCCATGAGAGAACTGCCAGATAAGTTTTCATTATGGAGTTCTTCGATTTCTGAATCAACAGGATCGCCAAACACATAAATCTCATCCACACAAACACTGCCCTTGCACTGAAGCGAAAGAAGACGGAGCGTAACAGAAATGCAAGGATTTGCGTCATTAATCTCAGCTGTAGCTTCAAAAAGATCCTAGGGACCAAAAAAGAAGACATCAATTTCAGAAAACAAAACTAATATTGGCATGATATTAACATCATATATTCATCTTTACAAACTATGAATAAAATCTAAAAATAGTATTAGTTTGTTTGCTCACGAAGGACGTGTTTTGGTAAAAAGTTCAATTGTAAGCTGTTATTAAAAAATAATATGTTAGAGAGTTTAATTATACACTCATTCATAAGCTATTCTATAATGCCAATTGAAACTTTTTTACAAATGTATCCAAACATGAAATAAGGAAAATAAGCACTTCCAAATGCCTCAAAAACTTCATTTGGATTGGCTTACAAACAAATCATATGTACGTATGTAGTTATCTACAAGAAAGCAAGAATATGTATTTTGGACAGTTTATGAAAAACAGCTTATGACATATAGTAATTTTCAGCTTATTTCAATAAGCCCTCTAGAATAGCTGATGAAAATACTCTCCATCCCACAACATAAGATATTTCAATGTTATTTTATAATATCAATGAAGTGTCCATTTTGTTTTTCTTACTACACTGCTAAGTATTTATTACTCTCTCTTTTTTCAATTATTGCAATCTCTCTTTCACATGTTACATTTCTTAATTTGTTTATAATTTACTTAAATGACTCATATTATGAGATGGAGGGAGAGTAGCTTACCGCTTATATGAAAACAAATTATCCACATTTTCTTATTGATTATAGAAATAGCTTGAATATATGTGTTCATATGATAAACATTTATTCATTGAGGGCTTAATTAAGCAGACGCATACTAAATTCGTGATAGTGCTATTAAGCAATGACACAAACATCGGCAGACATGATACATACTACGACGACACATAGACACCGCTAATAATTTAAAAAATGGAAGTGATTAAATGTAAAACCACATATGTCATTGCCGTATTAATGCCAAACACAGACACATCTTGGACACCCCTTCAATAATCGGAGAAAAATAGAAGTGTTTGAATTCTCCAGCACCACCGACACTTGTCACTTTTGATCGAAAGTGTGTCTAGTGTCCGTGTGTGTCCTTTTCAAACACGACACATGTGGTTACACTTAATTTTGTCATTTCCTTAGGTCACTAGTTGTTGTCGACTTGTTAGTGTCATGTGGATCAATGTCTTGTTGATGTGTGACACCAATGCATGTTGGACAGTATAGACACATACACGTTCCTTCAATCTAAAGTGTCGATACTACTCTTGTAGATAACATCCATAGATTATTTTTTGTTTCCTAATCACTAATTAGGTATAAATAACCGTAATTAGAATCAATAACTAACGAAATCTTCACACCTGAGCGGCAGTAGTTAAATTGAGATTAGGTTTTGTTTGGGAATTAGCATCATCAGCTTTAACTTCAACCCAATCATCACCAATTTGGTTAGAACGAAGAACTTCACCGTCTCTAGTAGCAACACCACATCGAACTGTACACAGATACTCATCGTTGGTGTAAATCTCATACACTCGCGCAGTGCTTCGAACGTAGATTTGTCTCACCTCATGTTTCTCCGCAAAATTAACTGCAAACAAATTAGAAGAATTCGTTAAAAGTGTGGTTAGGTTAGGGTTAAAGAATAAGAGTGATGATTATTACTGGTGAATTCGCAGGGGGTGGAATCTGGTGAGGGACGGTGTAGGAGAAGAGGATGGGAAACGGATTCTTCGTCATCGGAGGAAGAAGAGAGAGATGATTGGAAGGTTAGGGTTTTGTGGAGAGTGCCGGAGGTGATGGTCCAGTTGGTTTGGGAAGTATAGTTTGCAATTGCATCATCCATCATCGCCATGGATCAAGGTTTCTCGAAGAGTCTAAATGAAGTGTAGAAAGGGGAGAAAGAATTGTACACAACAAATGGTCGGGTTTTTTTCTTTTGAGTATGAGAGAGAAAGTTGTCACAAAAATTGTCAAAAAGTGGTTGTACAAATATTATTTCTCTTATGATAAAGAATGCTAACCATGAGAATTGAACTTAGATAACTTATGTTTAGACATGACAGATATTACCAGACATATGTTACAGAAATTATACAAATAGATGTATATATACATTGACAAGTTGTGACTCAGGTAAGCTCCAAATTTATTCTGGATAGGTCAGCCTACCAGTGAACCTTTACGACGACTCACGTGTGTGCGTATATATAATAAGTTAAGTTGTGGTTTCAGAAAACCTCCACACTTTGTTTGGATGGGAGTACGTTCCGAAAGGATGACCCACTTCCGCTAGTTGAAGTGGGAGTATGTTCCGACAGGATGGCCTAGTGTAATATCCAGCGTAGGCGCAACTTTTATCAGTAACAGAGGAATTACGAGTGAGTAGGGACAAAATGGTAATTATGAGAGGAAGGGGTATTAATAGGGATAAGATTGAATGTTTCTTCATATTCCTCATTTCCTTCTCTCACTAAGTTCAAATTTTTCTCTCCCTCTCTCTCTCTCTAGAATTCGGTTATCAGCATCAGCAGCAGCTTTGATCCACCAGTTTTCCTTCCCTGATTTCTTGTGCTGAAAGCAAGCAAGTTTTGGGAAAGTTTGAAGTAAGTGGAAGCTTAAGGAAAGAGGATAAGTTCCAAGACTAGGGTTTTGGTAGAAAGAAGCTTGGCAAGATCAGCAACTACATGGTGAGTTCCTTAGTACAGCTTATCCCTTTTGGGTCATACTGTGTGAGAATCACAACTTAATTCCTAAGATTTAGGACAAATGATAGTTTTCCCCTTTTTGATACATAAGCTTGATTCCAGTTTAATCCTTGGATACAATATGTTTTTATAATTTAAAATGAGTCCCTGGCATGTTTCAGAGATCACTGGGCAGTTGGGTACCAAGGTTCTTAATGATTGAAACACGCGACCAGGAGTTTGCTCTGCGAAGTAGCAGAGTTCTGCTACTGCCTATCTTCACCTAGACATCGCTTTGCAAAGTAATCAGAAGCTGAGTTCGCAGAACAAAGTTTTTGGACGCTCTGCGAAGCTTCAGACTCAGGAATATCAGAGTCTAAAGGTTCAGATGCAGGCGATCGCAGAGCGAAGTCCAGGGTCGCAAAGCGAAGTTGTCCAGAATGACATTTTATTAACAAACAACTGTATCATGCCAATGATCTTTGATATGCTTTGGGGTAGAGATACTCATGAACCTTCAAGGATTAATCTAGGATAATAATATGTATCATACAGAGTGATGGGTAGTTTTCCCACATGAAGTTATTATAGATGGGATAGTAAGCCCATAAGTGACATATGACAACGATATGTCTAGAACCTTTAATAGGTTAACAGGAACTGAGAGGTATTCAGTTTGGAAGTACATGAGTACTAGGATTGTTTCTTAACATTCAAGGATTCTTATGAGAATAGTATCAGGTATGTTAAGGGTTAGTTTTTCAGGATACCCTTAACCAGGCAGGTACATTTATATGTACATCAGGACGTGCCTCAGTTGTTCACGTCAGAGTGGCACTGAGGGTACACATATCAGTTCATGATAGATGTACCCTAGATAGTGGTACAAGGAATTACCAGGATTTATACAGATTATGTACAAATATATATATATATATATATATATATATATATATATATATATATATATATATATATATATATTGTGTGTGTGTTGACAAGTCGTGGCACAGGGGTTCCAGTCATTGCTGAAATGAGAGGAGCTTTCCGCGAGGATAACCACACATAAGTTTTAGTGTATCTTCTGGGTTCTCACAATTAGATAGCGCAGGGGGTTCCAGTACATCTGAAATGGGAGGAACTTTCCGTGAGGATAACCACACACACAGGCAAGAGGAGTCCGGTGATTAGCCTACTATAGGAATTTTCACCGGTTATCAGGGGAATGTGCTCCGGGGTTACTCCACTCGGGAGCATTCCGTAAAATCAACTCAAATAATAATGTTTGTTACACGCTAACATCTAACATAATAATATCAATATATACTTTATTATGTTATCAGGCAGGAATACCTATCAGGCGGGTATCAGGTGGTGATCTTAGGTGTCCCCTCGATCACCAAG
Organism: Medicago ruthenica; assembly: GCA_018208015.1. Classification (NCBI taxonomy): domain Eukaryota; kingdom Viridiplantae; phylum Streptophyta; class Magnoliopsida; order Fabales; family Fabaceae; genus Medicago; species Medicago ruthenica. The sequence goes on from WNNG01000118.1 coordinate 88,072, forward strand.
TTATCAGGTTATAGTCTAGTTTTCATGGCTATACAGTTATCAGGTTATCAGATATCAGGCAGTGATCCTAGGTTTCCCCTCGATCACTAAGTTAGTAGGAAGTAGTCCAGCTTTACGACTACACAGGATAGCAGGAACAGGCAGATATACCCTATATGGGAAGAGTTGAGGCTTGACGATCATAGGTTTTCCGAGATTGCCAAAGGTAGGCATGGCGACCCTAGGTTCCCCGAGGTTGCCAACAGTAGGTTGGGTGAAGCTCACTGAGACATTATGTCTCATCCCAATCCTTTTGGTGCAGGTTTACAGGTAAGCATGAGGTTCGTGATGAAGTTCATCAGGGTGCTGCTGGATGGAGTGCAGTTGCTCGTCATGTACCAGCTCAGGAGCTTATCAGACTTTTATATAAGTATTTATTATGATACTTGATTGGTTGTATAAACGAGCAAAATTATATTCATTCAGTTGTGTTGTATTATTATTATTGAAAACCTTGATGTATCCAATATCAGTTTTAATGCACATGCTAATATTCTAAATAAAATTAGTATGGGTGTACAGCCCATACGACGAGAAGAGGAGTCTGACTATAGCCTCAGATATGAATTTAGCAGGTTTATCAGAGTGAATGTATTTGGGGTTCCTCCACTCGAATCCATTCCGTAAAATGAATTCAGATAATAATTGGTTGTTCAACGCTAACTTCTAACCTAATTAATATGATATGAATATAATTAAGACAAATTATGATAATATACACTTAGCGATCCTAGATTTCCCCCGACCGCTAAGATATGCATGACAAAACAATAAATCCTTAAATCAGTCATATGTAGAGACATAGTTCAATCATAGGTTCCTCGAGATTGCCTACAACCTAGGATAGGTGGAACTCATTGAGACATCCTGTCTCACCCCAATCCCTTTATTTTATTTTAGATAAGCATCGTGACGTGAGCAAGCAGAAGAAAAGCTGAATGACTACAGATATACATCTTGTATTAGACCATCAGTTGTATTACCTTGTGTATTGTGTACTCGTTAGTTAGCACACTATTACTCAGACAAATATTTTACTTCATGTACTCGCCAATTAGTGCAGTAGTGTTCCGATACGACTTATGGAATGTACTCGTTAGTTAGTACTTTTAAGATGTATAAGACTGTATTGATTTAGTTCATTCAGATGAAATTTTTATGTTGTAATTTTTAATGTATCCAGTGTTAAGTTTAACAGGTATGCTAAATATTACTTAAATTGGACAAGAAAACATCACTTTCTTCTTCACCACTGATTTTCCCATTTTCTTCGTCTTTGAAGTTGTCATTAAAATCCATTCTTGGTTTCGGTTCAGCTAAAGTACTGTCAACACATATCTTATCTTGATCTCCTTGCGCACTGCAAAAAATTTCACATTGTTCAGCTTCCAGGGCTGTCTTTTCAGAGCTTTTATCTTTAGAATCAGTGCTTACTTTCTCTCCCTCTTCCAATGAATTAGCGGATGAAGCCAACACTTGGACGTGGCTGAATTCCTCGCTGTCTGTGGAATGCACCAAGTCATTTTTCACTGTCTTGTTACTGCTTTCGTGGTCAGCATCTTCATTTGAAAACTCAGGGGCTTTAAGATGTAAACTTTTGGTATACTTTGTAACCTCTGATGTCAGAGAAGACGACAAAAAATTAGCTAATGAAGAAGATAAAGCATCATCAATTGACTTCTTTTTTATATCATTCGAAGGATTTATATCTTGTTCTGATGCATTATCTTCTTCATCATCACCCTCAGGAAACTCGGGGGCTGTAACAACAAAACCTGGGAGCAATTGAGTAGTACTTTTTGACTCAGACATATCTTGAGGACAGCCATCTTCAGGAGAGACATTTAGTATCTCCGTATGTAGAGATTTCTTATCTGATTCAATTTCCCCAGTGACAGTACAATCAAGACAATTCTCACAAGAGTTGGTATCTGATTCAATAAAAGAAGCATCGGGAGCAGATATTCTATAACACGATGGCAACTCAGAGTTTTGCCTTTTCATAGATAAAGTCTCAAGTTGCAGCTCAACTTGCTGGAGTCTAGCCTCAATGCTGTTCATGGGCACTACCATTTTCTCTTGAAAGCCCAAACAGATTTCTTCTATCCTGTCCATTCGTGACATAAGCTTTTCCAGGGCCCTTTCAACATTGCCACCCGAAAAATCACCTTGGTTGATAGGAACTTGTGAGGGAATAGCATGACGGTTGTTCTCCATTTCAGCAACTTTTGAGGGTATAGCTGTGCAATTGCTGTCCATTTGAGCAGCTTGTGAGGGTACAGAATGGTCGCTCTCCATTTTAGCAGCTTGTGAGAGTGTATATGACTGGGATGGACCCACAGAACCTCCTTTCACCTCTTTCAACTCAACTTCATGAGGAACGATTATGCTATCTTCTTCGTCAAGCTGATTTTCTATTACAGGAGCACTAGGCTGAGGGGTTGCCTTCAAATCATCCTTGAAAACAAATTGTTTTTCCTTTCTAACAGCATTTAGACTACTGAAACCAGTTGTCTTGGATGCTTGCAATAAAGTCGGAAGAAACATAGCCATGAGAGAACTGCCAGATAAGTTTTCATTATGGCGTTCTTCGATTTCTGAATCAACAGGATCGCCAAACACATAAATCTCATCCACACAAACACTGCCCTTGCACTGAAGCGAAAGAAGACGGAGCGTAACAGAAATGCAAGGATTTGCGTCATTAATCTCAGCTGTAGCTTCAAAAAGATCCTAGGGACCAAAAAAGAAGACATCAATTTCAGAAAACAAAACTAATATTGGCATGATATTAACATCATATATTCATCTTTACAAACTATGAATAAAATCTAAAAATAGTATTAGTTTGTTTGCTCACGAAGGACGTGTTTTGGTAAAAAGTTCGATTGTAAGCTGTTATTAAAAAATAATATGTTAGAGAGTTTAATTATACACTCATTCATAAGCTATTCTATAATGCCAATTGAAACTTTTTTACAAATGTATCCAAACATGAAATAAGGAAAATAAGCACTTCCAAATGCCTCAAAAACTTCATTTGGATTGGCTTACAAACAAATCATATGTACGTATGTAGTTATCTACAAGAAAGCAAGAATATGTATTTTGGACAGTTTATGAAAAACAGCTTATGACATATAGTAATTTTCAGCTTATTTCAATAAGCCCTCTAGAATAGCTGATGAAAATACTCTCCATCCCACAACATAAGATATTTCAATGTTATTTTATAATATCAATGAAGTGTCCATTTTGTTTTTCTTACTACACTGCTAAGTATTTATTACTCTCTCTTTTTTCAATTATTGCAATCTCTCTTTCACATGTTACATTTCTTAATTTGTTTATAATTTACTTAAATGACTCATATTATGAGATGGAGGGAGAGTAGCTTACCGCTTATATGAAAACAAATTATCCACATTTTCTTATTGATTATAGAAATAGCTTGAATATATGTGTTCATATGATAAACATTTATTCATTGAGGGCTTAATTAAGCAGACGCATACTAAATTCGTGATAGTGCTATTAAGCAATGACACAAACATCGGCAGACATGATACATACTACGACGACACATAGACACCGCTAATAATTTAAAAAATGGAAGTGATTAAATGTAAAACCACATATGTCATTGCCGTATTAATGCCAAACACAGACACATCTTGGACACCCCTTCAATAATCGGAGAAAAATAGAAGTGTTTGAATTCTCCAGCACCACCGACACTTGTCACTTTTGATCGAAAGTGTGTCTAGTGTCCGTGTGTGTCCTTTTCAAACACGACACATGTGGTTACACTTAATTTTGTCATTTCCTTAGGTCACTAGTTGTTGTCGACTTGTTAGTGTCATGTGGATCAATGTCTTGTTGATGTGTGACACCAATGCATGTTGGACAGTATAGACACATACACGTTCCTTCAATCTAAAGTGTCGATACTACTCTTGTAGATAACATCCATAGATTATTTTTTGTTTCCTAATCACTAATTAGGTATAAATAACCGTAATTAGAATCAATAACTAACGAAATCTTCACACCTGAGCGGCAGTAGTTAAATTGAGATTAGGTTTTGTTTGGGAATTAGCATCATCAGCTTTAACTTCAACCCAATCATCACCAATTTGGTTAGAACGAAGAACTTCACCGTCTCTAGTAGCAACACCACATCGAACTGTACACAGATACTCATCGTTGGTGTAAATCTCATACACTCGCGCAGTGCTTCGAACGTAGATTTGTCTCACCTCATGTTTCTCCGCAAAATTAACTGCAAACAAATTAGAAGAATTCGTTAAAAGTGTGGTTAGGTTAGGGTTAAAGAATAAGAGTGATGATTATTACTGGTGAATTCGCAGGGGGTGGAATCTGGTGAGGGACGGTGTAGGAGAAGAGGATGGGAAACGGATTCTTCGTCATCGGAGGAAGAAGAGAGAGATGATTGGAAGGTTAGGGTTTTGTGGAGAGTGCCGGAGGTGATGGTCCAGTTGGTTTGGGAAGTATAGTTTGCAATTGCATCATCCATCATCGCCATGGATCAAGGTTTCTCGAAGAGTCTAAATGAAGTGTAGAAAGGGGAGAAAGAATTGTACACAACAAATGGTCGGGTTTTTTCTCTTGGGTGTGGTGCATAATTTTACAAAAAAAAAGGTAGTGACATAAAAATTAAAAATCAAAACAATTGAGAGAACCTAAAAAAATAGTGAGTATGAGAGAGAAAGTTGTCACAAAAATTGTCAAAAAGTGGTTGTACAAATATTATTTCTCTTATGATAAATAATGCTAACCATGAGAATTGAACTTAGATAACTTATGTTTAGACATGACAGATATTACCAGACATATGTTACAGAAATTATAGAAATAGATGTATATATACATTGACAAGTTGTGACTCAGGTAAGCTCCAAATTTATTCTGGATATGTCAGCCTACCAGTGAACCTTTACGACGACTCACGTGTGTGCGTATATATAATAAGTTAAGTTGTGGCTTCAGAAAACCTCCAGACTTTGTTTGGATGGGAGTACGTTCCGAAAGGATGACCCACTTCCGCTAGTTGAAGTGGGAGTATGTTCCGACAGGATGGCCTAGTGTAATATCCCGCGTAGGCGCAACTTTTATCAGTAACAGAGGAATTACGAGTGAGTAGGGATAAAATGGTAATTATGATAGGAAGGGGTATTAATAGGGATAAGATTGAATGTTTCTTCATATTTCTCATTTCCTTCTCTCACTACATTCATATTTTTCTCTCCCTCTCTCTCTCTCTAGAATTCGGTTATCAGCATCAGCTGCAGCTTTGATCCACCAGTTTTCCTTCCTTGATTTCTTGTGCTGAAAGCAAGCAAGTTTTGGGAAAGTTTGAAGTAAGTAGAAGCTTAAGGAAAGAGGATAAGTTCCAAGACTAGGGTTTTGGTAGAAGGAAGCTTGACAAGACCAGCAACTACATGGTGAGTTCCTTAGTACAGCTTATCCCTTTTGGGTCATACTGTGTGAGAATCACAACTTAATTCCTAAGATTTAGGAAAAAGGATAGTTTTCCCCTTTTTGATACATAAGCTTGATTCTAGTTTAATCCTTGGATACAATATGTTTTTATAGTTTAAAATGAGTCCCTGGCATGTTTCAAAGATCACTGGGCAATTGGGTACCAAGGTTTTTAATGATTGAAACACGTTTTTCAGAAAATCCTAAGTTATGCTACGGTCGCAGAGCGACCAGGAGTTTGCTCTGCGAAGTAGCAGAGTTTTGCTACTGCCTATCTTCGCCTAGACATCGCTTTGCAAAGTAATCAGAAGCTGAGTTCGCAGAGCAAAGTTTTTGGACGCTCTGCGAAGCTTCAGACTCAGGAATATCAGAGTCTGAAGGTTCAGACGCAGGCGATCGCAGAGCGAAGTCCAGGGTCGCAAAGCGAAGTTGTCCATAATGACATTTTATTAACAAACAACTGTACCATGCCAATGATCTTTGATATGCTTTGGGGTAGAGATACTCATGAACCTTCAAGGATTAATCTAGGATAATAATATGTATCATACAGAGTGATGGGTAGTTTTCCCACAGGAAGTTATTATAGATGGGATAGTAAGCCCATAAGTATGACATATGACAACGATATGTCTAGAATCTTTAATAGGTTAACAGGAACTGAGAGGTATTCAGTTTGGAAGTACATGAGTACTATGAATGTTTCTTAACATTCAAGGATTCTTATGAGAATAGTATCAGGTATGTTAAGGGTTAGTTTTTCAGGATACCCTTAACCAGGCAGATACATTTATATGTACATCAGGACGTGCCTCAGTTGTTCACGTCAGAGTGGCACTGAGGGTACACGTATCAGTTCAGGATAGATGTACCCTAGATAGTGGTACAAGGAATTACCAGGATTTATACAGATTATGTATATATATATATATATATATATATGTTGACAAGTCGTTGCACATGTACGCTTCAGATTTATTCTGGATAGGCCAGCCCGTTAGGGAGCCTACATGACGACTCATATATATATATATATATATATGTTCAGGAAATTATCAGGAATATATATGTATATATATTAAAGGAATAATTAATTATCAGGATAAACTTTGTGTCTTCTGGGTTCTCGCAGTTAGAGAACGCAGGGGGTTGCAGTCATTGCTGGAATGGGAGGAACTTTCCGCGAGGATAACCACACATAAGTTTTAGTGTGTCTTCTGGGTTCTCGCAGTTAGAGAGCGCAGGGGGTTCCAGCACATCTGGAATGGGAGGAACTTTCCGTGAGGATAACCACACACACATGCAAGAGGAGTCCGGTGATTAGCCTACTATAGGAATTTTCACCGGTTATCAGGGGAATGTGCTCCGGGGTTACTCCACTCGGGGGCATTCCGTAAAATCAACTCAGATAATAATGTTTGTTACACGCTAACATCTAACATAATAATATCAGTATATACTTTATTATGTTATCAGGCAGGAATACCTATCAGGCGGGTATCAGGTGGTGATCTTAGGTGTCCCCTCGATCACCAAGTTATCAGGTTATAGTCTAGTTTTCATGGTTATACAGTTATCAGGTTATCAGATATCAGACAGTGATCCTAGGTTTCCCCTCAATCACTAAGTTAGTAGGAAGTAGTCCAGTTTTACGACTACACAGGATAGCAGGAACAGACAGGTATACCCTATATGGGAAGAGTTAAGGCTTGGCGATCATAGGTTTCCCGAGATTGCCAAAGGTTGGCATGACGACCCTAGTTCATCAGGGTGCTGCTGGATGGAGTGCAGTTGCTCGTCATGTACCAGCTCAGGAGCTTATCAGACTTTTGTATAAGTATTTATTATGGTACTTGATTGGTTGTATAAACGAGCAAAATTGTATTCATTCAGTTGTGTTGTATTATTATTATTATTGAAAACCTTGATGTATCCAGTATCAGTTTTAATGCACATGCTAATATTCTAGATAAAATTAGTATGGGTGTTACAGCCTATACGAAGAGAAGAGGAGTCTGACTATAGCCTCAGATATGAATTTAGTCGGTTTATCAGAGTGAATGTATTTGGGGTTACTCCACTCGAATCCATTCCGTAAAATGAACTCAGATATATAATTGGTTGTTCAATGCTAACTTCTAACCTAATTAAGAATATGATATGAATATAATTAAGACAGAAATTATGATAATATACACTTAGCGATCCTAGATTTCCCCCGACCGCTAAGATATGCTGGACAAAACAATAAATCCTAAAATCAGTCATATGTAGAGACAGATGTCAATCATAGGTTCCTCGAGATTGCCTACAACCTAGGATAGGTGGAACTCACTGAGACATCCTGTCTCACCCCAATCCCTTTATTTTATTTCAGATAAGCATCGTGACGTGAGCAAGCAGAAGAAAAGCTGAATGACTACATATATACATCTTGTATTAGACCATCAGTTGTATTACCTTGTGTATTGTGTACTCGTTAGTTAGCACACTATTACTCAGACAAATATTTTACTTCATGTACTCGCCAATTAGTGCAGTAGTGTTCCGATACGACTTATGGAATGTACTCGTTAGTTAGTACTTTTATCAGATGTATAAGACTGTATTGATTTAGTTCATTCAGATGAAATTTTTATGTTGTAATTTTTAATGTATCCAGTGTTAAGTTTAACAGGTATGCTGAATATTCTAGACAATTTAGTATGGATGTTACAGTCCCTGTGAGCATAACTCAGTTGGTAAGGACATTGAGATATATAGTGGCTGGAGTTCGAACCATGAATTTCCCCGTTATTCACCTTTTTAAGGTGTAAATTTCTAATCACTAGACTACTAGACCAAAAGAGAAAATTCTTATGGTGAGTGGTTCTTTACGCAAACAATGTGTTAAATTTGGATTTGGAATAGATGCCTTGTTTAGGCATGTCATTTTGGTGTAAAATGTTAAGTATAAGACTCATTGGATATATATATATATATATATATATATATATATATATATATATATATAGAATGGTGATGGAAGCAACCACTTCTTGAATTCTTTTTAATGTAAAACAGAATTATGTAGAAACTTAAGAACCAAGAATTATTTCACCAATGACAAAATAATCCATTACATTTGAAAAGGGGACATAAGTTATTTTCCTCTAGTCACTATCTAATGCAATTTACGTGAAAGATTTGTGCTCATTATTTATTTTTTTGAATTCCCTTCAACTATTACCTCAAAGATTTCACAGCTAATACACTTTCTTATGTGATGTCTTAGTAAACCTCCATTCATATTTCCTTTTCATTGCAATAAAACTTGGGTGACGACGACCATAATATCTCATGATCTTAAAATTTGAAAAGTTATATGGATCAAGGTTCCCGCACTCAACATGAACCCGCATTCAAAGAGTCGGACGTCCGTCCGATCTTGATCAGACAGTCTAGATTCAATGTCGGAATTTTAAATTATAATATAAAAATCAATCTGCCTTTCTTATGAACCCTCCGATCAAGATCGAACGGTTTAGGTTGTCCCAAATATGTGACAACGTGCTTTTATTAATCGCCTTGAATCCAGTTTCATATGAAACATAGTTTTTGCCCTTGAACTATGTTGGTTTTTTGTTGTTACTCTCGATCTAAGAAAGTTAACTAAATTGAAACATAGTTTTTGCCCTTGAACTATGTTGGTTTTCCTTTTATCTAAGGGTTAATAAAACCTCATTCTACTTAATTGCTAAAAAAGAAAACAGATACAACATATATCGAATCTAAACGTCTAAAATTAAATTGTGTATTTGCAAGATTATTGAAATGAAATTGGATAAAATAAGAGGAGATTAGTGTGTTTAGAAAATTAGAGGCGGTGCTTGTGTTGTTTAAGAAAATATCAAAGGAGATCAACGTAATTTTTGTTAATTTGTTATGAAAAGCGCTTGCACTAACAGCTATGAATTGGTGAATCAGGTTAAGACACGAGCAAACATGCCGAAGACATATATAGGATTTATGTCAGGACGAGATTTCGTATAGGAATATATGCTTTAGTTTTTACTATAAACTCATTTCTTTAAACGGCTAAAAACTCATTTCGTTAAACGGCTAAATCAGCTACAACAAAGGAAGAAATACAACAATGGCGAACCACATTTCATTGAAATATATCATTGGGTCACACATTTAATAACTTGATTTAATGTGAATGTGTTTTAGTGAGTGTGCATGTTTTAATCTTATTATTAAACCAAATATACACACTGGTATCATTCATCAACAACTTCCAAACCTACCAAAAAAAAAAATCTCAGTTTCTAATCATTCTTATTATTAACATGTTGGTAAAAGTAAGGGAAATATGTCACCTGGCTCTGAATAATTCTCCTGCCAGTAAAGATAGAGAGTGATTGGCTTATGACTATTTACAATCTCCATGCAACCACACCTAAGTAAACAAGGAGCAGTTGCAACATGTTTCTACTTAGTTACTTCTCCTAACTATCTAAGCAAAGAACTTTATATTGACTGTTGAAAATCTAGATAAGGGAGCAAGACTGTCATATCCATGAAAACAGTCAATGCCTAAGGATCAAGATCCGTGAACTGTAACGGGACTAGATCATGCTTGCACTTATGCTTTTCTGCCACAAAATCACCCTCAATGTTCACAGGTGCGGTTATTGAAGTAGACAAGTCTTCAGCTACAGCAAAATGGGTATTGCTAGCTGGATTTACCGGTTCACCATCGTCAACTGAAATCAAGTTAGAGTGCTCCTCATTTAAGAAACTGCCATTGCCTTTAAGTTGTTCTTTAATGGAAAGATCTTCACTGCTTACATTGACAGATGGATCTCTTGAGCTGGTTCCTGGCGTCTCAACCAGAAGGGATTCAAGGAAACCATCGGTAATAGGAGTTGTCTGAGAAATGAATTTAACATCCAACAGTGGAATTTCAAAATCTACTAAAGGTGAAGCAAGTGAAAATCCAAGAAAATTCTCTATGATGTTGTCATGGAAGGTGTTTTTTGGGGCATCTGCTGCTCTACAACCACTGGAGGTCTGATTATCAACAACCTCATTTGAAATATTACTTAAATTGGACAAGAAAACATCACTTTCTTCTTCACCACTGATTTTCCCATTTTCTTCGTCTTTGAAGTTGTCATTAAAATCCATTCTTGGTTTCGGTTCAGCTAAAGTACTGTCAACACATACCTTATCTTGATCTCCTTGCGCACTGCAAAAAATTTCACATTGTTCAGCTTCCAGGGCTGTCTTTTCAGAGCTTTTATCTTTAGAATCAGTGCTTACTTTCTCTCCCTCTTCCAATGAATTAGCGGATGAAGCCAACACTTGGACGTGGCTGAATTCCTCGCTGTCTGTGGAATGCACCGAGTCATTTTTCACTGTCTTGTTACTGCTTTCGTGGTCAGCATCTTCATTTGAAAACTCCGGGGCTTTAAGACGTAGACTTTTGGTATACTTTGTAACCTCTGATGTCAGAGAAGACGACAAAAAATTAGCTAATGAAGAAGTTAAAGCATCATCAATTGACTTCTTTTTTATATCATTCGAAGGATTTATATCTTGTTCTGATGCATTATCTTCTTCATCATGACCCTCAGGAAACTCGGGGGCTGTAACAACAAGACCTGGGAGCAATTGAGTAGTACTTTCTGACTCAGACATATCTTGAGGACAGTCATCTTCAGAAGAGACATTTAGTACCTCCGTATGTAGAGATTTCTTATCTGATTCAATTTCCCCAGTGACAGTACAATCAAGACAATTCTCACAAGAGTTGGTATCTGATTCAATAAAAGAAGCATCGGGAGCAGATATTCTATAACACGATGGCAACTCAGAGTTTTGCCTTTTCATAGATAAAGTCTCAAGTTGCAGCTCAACTCGCTGGAGTCTAGCCTCAATGCTGTTCATGGGCACTACCATTTTCTCTTGAAAGCCCAAACAGATTTCTTCTATCCTGTCCATTCGTGACATAAGCTTTTCCAGGGCCCTTTCAACATTGCCACCCGAAAAATCACCTTGGTTGATATGAACTTGTGAGGGAATAGCATGACGGTTGTTCTCCATTTCAGCAACTTTTGAGGGTATAGCTGTGCAATTGCTGTCCATTTGAGCAGCTTGTGAGGGTACAGAATGGTCGCTCTCCATTTTAGCAGCTTGTGAGAGTGTATATGACTGGGATGGACCCACGGAACCTCCTTTCACCTCTTTCAACCCAACTTCATGAGGAACTATTATGCTATCTTCTTCGTCAAGCTGATTTTCTATTACAGGAGCACTAGGCTGAGGGGTTGCCTTCAAATCATCCTTCAAAACAAATTGTTTTTCCTTTCTAACAGCATTTAGACTACTGAGACCAGTTGTCTTGGATGCTTGCAATAAAGTCGGAAGAAACATAGCCATGAGAGAACTGCCAGATAAGTTTTCATTATGGCGTTCTTCGATTTCTGAATCAACAGGATCGCCAAACACATAAATCTCATCCACACAAACACTGCCCTTGCACTGAAGCGAGAGAAGACGGAGCGTAACAGAAATGCAAGGATTTGCGTCATTAATCTCAGCTGTAGCTTCAAAAAGATCCTAGGGACCAAAAAAGAAGACATCAATTTCAGAAAACAAAACTAATATTGGCATGATATTAACATCATATATTCATCTTTACAAACTATGAATAAAATCTAAAAATAGTATTAGTTTGTTTGCTCACGAAGGACGTGTTTTGGTAAAAAGTTCGATTGTAAGCTGTTATTAAAAAATAATATGTTAGAGAGTTTAATTATACACTCATTCATAAGCTATTCTATAATGCCAATTGAAACTTTTTTACAAATGTATCCAAACATGAAATAAGGAAAATAAGCACTTCCAAATGCCTCAAAAACTTCATTTGGATTGGCTTACAAACAAATCATATGTACGTATGTAGTTATCTACAAGAAAGCAAGAATATGTATTTTGGACAGTTTATGAAAAACAGCTTATGACATATAGTAATTTTCAGCTTATTTCAATAAGCCCTCTAGAATAGCTGATGAAAATACTCTCCATCCCACAACATAAGATATTTCAATGTTATTTTATAATATCAATGAAGTGTCCATTTTGTTTTTCTTACTACACTGCTAAGTATTTATTACTCTCTCTTTTTTCAATTATTGCAATCTCTCTTTCACATGTTACATTTCTTAATTTGTTTATAATTTACTTAAATGACTCATATTATGAGATGGAGGGAGAGTAGCTTACCGCTTATATGAAAACAAATTATCCACATTTTCTTATTGATTATAGAAATAGCTTGAATATATGTGTTCATATGATAAACATTTATTCATTGAGGGCTTAATTAAGCAGACGCATACTAAATTCGTGATAGTGCTATTAAGCAATGACACAAACATCGGCAGACATGATACATACTACGACGACACATAGACACCGCTAATAATTTAAAAAATGGAAGTGATTAAATGTAAAACCACATATGTCATTGCCGTATTAATGCCAAACACAGACACATCTTGGACACCCCTTCAATAATCGGAGAAAAATAGAAGTGTTTGAATTCTCCAGCACCACCGACACTTGTCACTTTTGATCGAAAGTGTGTCTAGTGTCCGTGTGTGTCCTTTTCAAACACGACACATGTGGTTACACTTAATTTTGTCATTTCCTTAGGTCACTAGTTGTTGTCGACTTGTTAGTGTCATGTGGATCAATGTCTTGTTGATGTGTGACACCAATGCATGTTGGACAGTATAGACACATACACGTTCCTTCAATCTAAAGTGTCGATACTACTCTTGTAGATAACATCCATAGATTATTTTTTGTTTCCTAATCACTAATTAGGTATAAATAACCGTAATTAGAATCAATAACTAACGAAATCTTCACACCTGAGCGGCAGTAGTTAAATTGAGATTAGGTTTTGTTTGGGAATTAGCATCATCAGCTTTAACTTCAACCCAATCATCACCAATTTGGTTAGAACGAAGAACTTCACCGTCTCTAGTAGCAACACCACATCGAACTGTACACAGATACTCATCGTTGGTGTAAATCTCATACACTCGCGCAGTGCTTCGAACGTAGATTTGTCTCACCTCATGTTTCTCCGCAAAATTAACTGCAAACAAATTAGAAGAATTCGTTAAAAGTGTGGTTAGGTTAGGGTTAAAGAATAAGAGTGATGATTATTACTGGTGAATTCGCAGGGGGTGGAATCTGGTGAGGGACGGTGTAGGAGAAGAGGATGGGAAACGGATTCTTCGTCATCGGAGGAAGAAGAGAGAGATGATTGGAAGGTTAGGGTTTTGTGGAGAGTGCCGGAGGTGATGGTCCAGTTGGTTTGGGAAGTATAGTTTGCAATTGCATCATCCATCATCGCCATGGATCAAGGTTTCTCGAAGAGTCTAAATGAAGTGTAGAAAGGGGAGAAAGAATTGTACACAACAAATGGTCGGGTTTTTTTCTTTTGAGTATGAGAGAGAAAGTTGTCACAAAAATTGTCAAAAAGTGGTTGTACAAATATTATTTCTCTTATGATAAAGAATGCTAACCATGAGAATTGAACTTAGATAACTTATGTTTAGACATGACAGATATTACCAGACATATGTTACAGAAATTATACAAATAGATGTATATATACATTGAGAAGTTGTGGCTCAAGTAAGCTTCAAATTTATTCTGGATATGTCAGCCTGCTAGTGAATCTTCACGACGACTCACGTGTGTGTGTATATAATAAGCTAAGTTGTGGCTTCAGACAAGCTCCAGACTTTGTTTGGATGTGAGTACGTTCCGAAAGAATGACCCACTTCCGCTAGTTGAAGTGGGAGTATGTTCCGACATGATGGCCCACACGACGAGAAGAGGAGTCCAGCTATAGCCTCAGATATGAATTTAGCCGGTTTGTCAGAGTGAATGTATTCGAGGTTATTCCACTCGAATCCATTCCGTAAATTGTCAATCATAGGTTCCCCGAGATTGCCTACAACCTAAGATAGGTGGAACTCACTGAGACATCCTGTCTCACCCCAATCCCTTTATTTTATTTCAGATAAGCATCGTGACGTGAGCAAGCAGAAGAAAAGTTGGATGACTACGGATATACGTCTTGTATTAGACCATCAGTTGTATTACCTTGTGTACTGTGTACTCGTTAGTTAGCACACTATTACTCAAACAAAGATTTTACTTCATGTACTCGCCAATTAGTGCAGTAGTGTTTCGATACGACTTATGAAATGTACTAGTTAGTTAGTACTTTTATCAGATGTATAAGACTGTATTGATTTAGTTCATTCAAATGAAATTTTTATGTTGTAATTTTTAATGTATCCAATGTTAAGTTTAACAGATATGCTAAATATTCTAGACAATTTAGTATGAATGTTACAGTCCCTGTGAGCATAACTCAGTTGGTAGGGACATTGAAATATGTAGTGGCTGGAGTTCGAATCAAGAATTTCCCCGTTATTCACCTTTTTAAGGTGTAAATTTCTAATCACTAGATTACTATACCGTTAGAATGGTGATGGAAGCAACCACTTCTTGAATTATTTTTAAAATTCCTGGCAGGACTGGTTCAGAACCGTAAAACAGAGTATGAAAATAGCAGTTCAGAAGCAGTAATATAAAGAATAGAAAGTAAAGAACACAGATAATTTGTTAACCCAGTTCGGTGCAAATTTCACCTACATCTGGAGGCTACCAAGCCAGAAAGGAAATCCACTAAAATAGTATCAATTCGAAGTCCTATGACACAACCCCTATGACAACAGCCCCTTCTCACTTAATCACTACCCGTGGTATTTCAACCTAGGAACTCTTAGACCTGAGACCCCTCTCACTTCCCTCAGTCAATCACTGCCCCAGTGATTATCAGACTTTAACAAATCAAACAAAATTGAAGACACTCTTCAAAACATAAAACAGTCACTCTTGCTTAAAAGCTTTGAGTGATTACAACTCAATAACAAACAACCAACTCTAAACACTTGAGTGGTGTACAAAAAGACAGAGCACGAAGCTCACAACTAACAGACTCAAAAAAACCTAAGACTCTTTCAATGCTAACTTCTGGTTTTTTGATATACATTCTTCAATAGCAGCTTCCTCTATTTATAATCTTCAGCAGCACCATAAATTCGAACCAAATCTTCAAAGATATGTTTCCAGAATTCTTTTAGAAGCAAATAGAAGCTCACATATTATTCAGAAATATATTTTTCAAAGATTTCCTTGAAAATATATTCACAAATAATTGAATCCAATCTTCAACAAATATCTTCACGCAAAAATACGAAGCTTGGATAAATCTCCAATCAAATCTTCAAAAGATACTGAAAGAATTAACAGAATGAGCGCACAAATTCAGCTTCTGAAATGCAGCTTCTGAAGGTCAACACAAGTCAACGTCTGAACAACAGCTTCTGAAGGTCAACAGAAGTCAACGTCTGAGCAGTGCGTCTGAAGACCTGTTCTGCGTCTAATGAACAGTACTAGTGTCTGAAGACCAGTTCTGTGTCTGATGAACAGTACCAGCTTCTGAAACTTCTGAAATCCAATTTCCAGCTTCTGAAGACACAAATTAGCTTCTGAAGACGCATTGCTTGCACATTTTGATTTTACCAAACATGTAGCCAACATTCAGATATCCAACAATCTCCCCTTTGGCAAATTTTTGGCTAAAATCAAATGAACCACAAAGATAAGTTCTTCACTCAACAAAAATATTCAACCATGAAGAACTACACATATTTAAACATAGCACCAGAGTCAGCAGCGGATAAAATGCTATGTTTAACACAAACAACTTCAGCTTCTGAAGTACCACAACACACATCACAACAGCTTCTGACAGCAAACGAAAACAACTCAGTTTCTAAAGCACATACCTCTTCTGGTACAGAAAAAACTCCCCCTCAACACATACTCAGGTACAACCAACTCTCCCCCTGAAGCACAACATCCAACAACACTCCCCCTGAACATATCAGCTTCTGACAGAGACTCCACACAAAGACACCACATCAACATCAAAACCAACATACAGAACCCATCACAACACAAACATCAGGATCAGAAACACATAGAATCCACACACAGAAGAACAAAACAAAAAAAATAACAACTGCAGACCAGAAGCACAAACAGAAATCCAAGACATCAGTCACAAAATTGACAGTCTTCAGACTCAGCAACAGATGTTGTTTCAGCATCAGACACAACATCAGAAGCTGTTTAGTTAATGTGTGCTTCAGGCACATTCACGGGAATCTTCTTCCCAGCAATCTTCTTCTGAAGTTCAGCAATCCTCTTTTGAACAGAGATTTTGATGTCAACATCATCCTCAGACTCACTAGGATCCACTTCCTTTCCTTTTGGTGCCTTCTTCTTAGCAATGGGAGTGGGCCTGCTGTCAGCAGCAACATCCTTTCCTTTCCTAGACTTTAGTCTCTTTGCTACACTTTGTTCAAGCCTAATAGGTTCATCATCAGACTTCATATCAGAACCTACATCAGAACTAACTTCTTGAACTTCTTGGTCAGACACAGTATCCTGGGAATTCTCATCAGTCTCCTTCTCTTGTGAATTGTCAGAAGGTGACACAGCAACAGACTCACTGGCAGACTTTCCAGGAGACTTTTCTTGACAGACTTTAATAGGGTCATCAGGTTGGATCAGGAATGTTTCAACATCTGGTACAACTTCATGCTCAGACCCATCATCAGAACCCACATACTTTTTGATTAACTTCACATGTGCTGCATCAGATGTTCTCTTGTGTCTTGCATTCATAAGAGCACAATTCTTCATTCTACTCTTGTCAACACTTTCACCTTTGTTGTTCCCATGAGATACTAAGAGGGCCTTGTTCCTAGTTACATACCACCTTCAACAGACTTACTCTTATGGATCCTTTTAGTACCAATGGTATTCACCCTCTCCATTCTTTCTTGACATTGCTTTTGTTCACAACTGGTTCCACTTTTCTAACTTGAACAAAAGTATGGCTGACCTTTGATTGAACATGAGGTTTTATTTGTTGAAAGTGCCTGGGGTATCCATGCAGCTTGTAACAGAAAGGCTTTATGTGCCCCTTTTTGCCACAGTGATGACATATCCAAGGATGAGAATCCCTTCTGCTCTTAGATCCCTGAGGTTGGTTATGATGTTCCATCTTAGGTTTCCCTTGGTTCTGACTCTTCAGTATCTCCTTTGGCCTCTTCATATGTTCAAGTTGAGAGTTCAATTGGGTTACCTCATCATGCAAACTAGAGATGGTTGATAGGAGTTTTTCTTTTTCAATGCGTAAATTCGCCATGATTTTCTTCTGCTTTTCTCCTACTTGACAAGCCTCTTCAAATTTAACCTGCAATTTCTTGAATTGCCTAAGCACAGTTACATCACATTGAACAGCTTCCTTGTCCATTCTGCCAGAAAATAACTTCCCTGGAGCTCACCCTAAAACAGGCAGGGTGCCTGCTCTGATACCAATTGAAATTCCTGGCAGGACTGGTTCTGAACCGTAAAACAGAGTATGAAAATAGCAGTTCAGAAGCAGTAATATAAAGGACAGAAAGTAAAGAACACAGATGATTTGTTAACCCAGTTCGGTGCAACTTCACCTACATCTGGAGGCTACCAAGCCAGGAAGGAAATCCACTAAAATAGTATCAATTCAAAGTCCTATGACACAGCCCCTGTTTCACAGCCCTTTCTGTAACACCCATATAGAGATTGCCTAGGATCTCTTACGAGTATTAAAATTTCGTACTGGATACATTAAATACAATACAGAAAAGTTGTTTATTAGATACACAAGTTTATATTACATCTCACTATCCGATACAAACATCCTTCTTAATACATAAATACATCATGATACAATATCCACATGATAAAACATAACACGGCACGATCAATCCGTAGCCTTCTCTTTACCTTTGCGACGTGCCACCTGAGAAGAACCTGCACCAGAAGGAAAGGGATGAGACATAATGTCTCAGTGAGCTCCTACCCTACCTACTGTTTGGCAACCTCAGGGAACCTAGGGTCGCCGTGCCTACCTCGGCAATCGTGGGGATACCTATGATCGCCAAGTCTTAACTTACCCATAGAGGGTCATCTGACTGATTCTGCTGAATTGGTGATCAAGGGGAAACCTAGGATCGCCGTCTGATAACTGCTAACTGAAGTCTGATAATTGTCTGAGTAAATATTTCCTGACTGATAATATAATAAAATATTAACTGATACTTTAAGTTAGCTGTTAGCGTTGGACAAACATTATTATCTGAGTTCATTTTACGGAATGCCCCCGGGTGGAGTAACCCCGAAGTACATTCCCCTGATAACCGGTGAAAATCCTATCATATCAGGCTAACACCGGACTCCTCTTGCCTAAGTGTGTGGTTATCCTCGCGGAAGATTCCTGCCCGTTCCATCTGGAACCCCCCGTCCTCTCTAACTGGTCGAGAGCACAGGAGACACACTGTAACTCTGTGTGGTTATCCTCACGGAAAGTTCCTGCCCGTTTCAGCGATGCTGAAACCCCCTGTTCTCTCTAACTGGTCGAGAGAACAGAAGACACAAAGCTTATCCTGATTATTAATTATTATTCCTGGTATATGTTTATACATTTCCTGACAAAACTGATACGTGTTTTCCCCAATGTTACTCTGGCGTGAACACTGAGGCACGTCCTGATAACCTGTAACTATGCCTGAACTAGGGAATTGAATCCCACTGTTTAAGGTATCCTGATAAACTACCCTTAACTTACCTGAATTAATCCTATTCCTGTTAACCTATGCAAGGTTATGGACATATCGTTCTCATATGTCACTCTTAGGCTTAGCTGACCATATATCCTTAACTCATATATCTTCCAAGCTTTGCCTAATCTTTGCTCAAGTAATTTCTTAACCTTTGGAAGCCTTTGGAATGAACATAAATGGTGGTTTAAGTTTCTAGATATGATATAGAAAATCAGTTGCCAAAAAGCCATGCTCACGCGAACCAGAACCCCCAGAACAGCTCAACTAAGTTGGGCTGTTTAAGGCTGGTCGCTACAGCGACCTCCTGGTCGCTACAAGCGACAATAGGCAGAACTTGGTCGCTACAGCGCCCAGTTCCTCGCTACAAGCGACAAACGTCGCTACAAGCGCCTATACGGTCGCTACAAGCGCGGCTAGGCAGGGAAAAACCCAGTCTGGTCGCTACAAGCGACGGTCCGTCGCTACAGCGACCGTATCAGTAAAAACCTGTGAAAATCTGATTTCTCACCATTTCTGTCCATTCAGTGGTACCCAGGCTTCCTTAACATGATAAAAAGAATTTCCTTTCATAAATAAACAATTATAAACACTCATGAGCAAGGATTAAACAAACTAGGAATTAGGGTAACTTTATCTTTTAATAACTTGTAGGAAAACTATCTAAAACTCTCTAGATGTGTTCTAGAATCTGAAATGAGCTCACCTAAGCCTTAATTGGTGCTGGTTCAACTTGTTTCTTGCAAACCCTAGCTGTTCCTTCCTTATTCTTTCCTCTACTTGTTCTATTTTCCTCAAGACTCACTTGCTAGCAACTCCACAAGGATTGGAATGAAAGCTTGAAGGATTTGGGTGAAGGGAAGTGGCGTGTGGATGAGAGAAAGGAGGGAGAGAAACTGATTTTTGAGAGAGAGTGGTAGAGGAGAAGAAACACAATAAAAATATCTCCCTTCCCATATTCTTATAATTCCTCTTGTTTGCAATAATTACGGTTTTGCCATCGCTTAAATTACTAAATTGCCTCGCTTATTAATTGCCTCTAATACTGTTAACTGATATTAACAAGCGGGATATTACAATCTACCCCCCTTAAAGAAATTTCGTCCTCGAAATTTAGAAATTACCTGAAAATAATTGGGGATAGTTCTCTTGCATTTCTGATTCCAGCTCCCACGTTGCTTCGCCATCGGGAGAACCCTTCCATATAACCTTAACAATAGGGATTTCCTTGTTTCGCAAGGTCTTAACATCACGATCAATTATCTGGTCTGGCTCGGGTTGAAAAGTCAAATCTGATCTCAAATCAATGCTGTCTAACTCCACTGGTTGAAAAGGATCAGGGATAAACTTCCTCAACTGGGAGACGTGGAACACATCATGCAATCCTGACATAGCTGGAGGCAACGCTAACTGATAAGCTGCCGGACCAACACGACGAAGTATCTGGAATGGTCCAACATATCTTGGACAAAGTTTCTTAGTTCGGAAAGCTCCTCTTAATCCCAACTTGGGTGTAACCTTAAGAAATACATGATCTCCTTCCTCAAACTCTAAAGGTCTTCGCCTCCTATCAGCATAACTCTTCTGACGACTTTGTGCTGTTCTCATTTTATCCTGAATGGATTTAATCTTTAGAGTCGTCTCCTGAATGATCTCGGGTCCCAAAATACTCTTATCTCCAACCTCAGCCCAACAAAGTGGGGTTCTACATTTCCTACCATACAGGGCCTCATAAGGTGCCATTCCAATACTAGAATGGTAACTATTATTGTAAGAGAATTCAATCAATGGTAGGTGGTCATTCCAACTTCCTCCATCTTCTAGGATACATGCCCGTAACATGTCCTCTAACGTCTGGATAGTTCTTTCTGATTGCCCATCTGTTTGAGGATGATGGGACGTACTCATCTTTAACCTTGTCCCCAAAGCCTTCTGAAAAGCTTTCCAAAAGTGAGATGTGAAGATAGGATCTCTGTCAGATACTATACTAGCAGGTACACCATGGAGTTTCACAATCTCTGAAATAAACAACTCTGCATACTGTGAAGCTCGGTAAGTGGTCTTAACCGGCAAGAAATGTGCTGACTTAGTTAACCTGTCCACTATTACCCATATGGAATCATGTCCTCGCTGTGTTCGAGGCAATCCAGTCACAAAATCCATGGTTATATCTTCCCATTTCCATTGTGGAATTTCCAACGGTACTAACATTCCCGCAGGCCTTTGATGCTCAATCTTCACCTGCTGACAGACAATGCATCGCGATACAAACTCCGCAACATCTCTTTTCATACTAGGCCACCAATAATCTCTCTTCAAATCTTGGTACATCTTGGTGGTACCTGGATGAATGCTGAAACTACTCTTATGCGCCTCTTCTAGAATCAACCTTTTCAATTCCTCATCGTTCGGGACATAAACTCTTCCCTCAAACAATAATGTTCCATCAGGTGCAAAAGAAAACTCCGGTTGGCTAACCTTCCTTTGAAGGTCCATATCCATGCTCTGCGCTTGTGCAATCCTGGATCGTAGGTCGCACGAAATATCTAACTTGTTTAACAAGATGCCACCATCCAACTCGGTAACATGGAGGTTAAGATCTCTAAACTTCTCATACAGCCCACACGTGTGCATCATCACTTCAGCTTTCACCAAAGCCTTTCGACTTAAGGCATCTGCCACCACATTCGCCTTTCCAGGATGGTATTTCAGATCAAAATCAAAATCCTTCAAATACTCCATCCATCGCCTTTGCCTCATATTCAGATCTCTTTGATCAAACAAATACTTCAAACTCTTATGGTCGCTGAACAAATCAAATTGCGCACCATATAAATGATGTCTCCATATCTTCAATGCAAAAACTATGGCTGCTAACTCAAGATCATGAGTGGGGTAATTCTCCTCATGAGTCTTGAGCTGTCTAGAGGCGTAAGCTATTACATTTTCTCCTTGCATGAGAACACTTCCCAGTCCCTTGGAAGATGCATCGCAGAAAACGGTGTATCTCCTCTCGGGATCTGGTATTGCCAACACAGGGGCCTTAGTCAATTTCTTCTTTAAAACTCTGAAACTTTCTTCACATTCCTCATCCCAATTAAAGGGTACATCTTTTCTGGTGAGGCGTGACAGGGGTAAAGCAATCTGAGAAAACTTCATAATAAACCTTCGATAATATCCTGCCAAGCCTAGAAAGCTCCTGACTTCTGCTACATTCTTTGGTCTTTCCCAATTGAGAACAGCCTCTACTTTAGATGGATCAACAGCTACTCCTCCTTGAGAAATAACATGGCCCAAAAACTTAATCTCGGATAGCCAAAACTCACACTTGCTAAACTTAGCATACAGCTGCTTGTCTCTAAGGACATCTAATACAATTCTCAAATGCTGAGCATGCTCCTGAGGATCCTTAGAATAGATCAAAATGTCATCAATGAAAATCACCACGAATTGATCGAGGTAGGGCTGAAATATCCTGTTCATGTAATCCATGAATACTGCCGGAGCATTGGTTACACCAAACGGCATGACCAAAAATTCATAGTGCCCGTAACGCGTTCGAAACGCCGTCTTAGACACATCTGAAGATTTAATTCGAATCTGATGATAACCCGATCGAAGATCAATCTTGGAGAATACTGTCGCTCCCTTGAGCTGGTCTAAAAGATCATCAATCCTTGGAAGAGGATACCTGTTCTTGATAGTCACTTTGTTAAGTTGGCGGTAATCAATACACAACCTCATACTTCCATCCTTTTTCTTGACTAACAAAACTGGAGCACCCCAAGGTGATACACTCGGTCTGATGAAATGCTTCTGGATTAAATCCTCGAGTTGAGATTTCAGCTCTTTCAACTCTGTTGGTGACATTCTGTACGGTGCCACAGATACTGGCTCCGCTCCTGGAATCAAGTCAATTGAAAACTCTACTTCACGCTCTGGAGGTAAACTCGTGACTTCTGAAGGAAAAACATCTAGGTATTCATTCACAACAGGAATGTCACTGGGACTTAACTCTGACTCTGAAGCCACAGTGAGCATTACATAAAATCCTTTGTCCTGTGCACAAATAAACTGGATTAACTGATGGGTGCGGTTAATCAATTCTGATAAAGCCACACCTTCTGTCGTATCACTGGTAGGCATATATATACTCTTCTCTGAACATCCTATATAGACATGGTTAGCGGAGAGCCAATCCATGCCTAAGATTACATCAAGTTGCTCCATAGGGAGGCAAACTAAGTCCACATAATAAGTCTTGCTAGACACAGTGATAGGACAATTCTCACAAACATACTTTGCCTCAATTCCGCCCTCAGTAGCGGTAGATACTAACATCGGAGGATTCAAAGGAGACAAAGGTAGTTGCAGTGCCTCCACACATTTATGTGAAATAAAAGAACATGTAGCGCCGCAATCAAAAAGTACTTTTACTGGGTAAGAACCAAGGTAACACATACCGGCAATCAAATCTTCGTTGGCAAGAGCCTTTGCGCCATCTAAGGAGTACACCCTGCCCTTACTGGTTGTAGTTCCTTCAGCTACTCCTTTTCCACGCTTATAGGGACATTCTCGCAAGAAGTGTCCAGGTTGCTTACATCCAAAGCACACATTAGCGCCTTCCATGCACTCCCCTTGATGCATTCTCCCACACGTCTTACAAGTAGGATTAGTCCGTGGAGGATTTGATCTTGGAGAGTATGTCTGCTTCCCTCTCTGCGGGGATCCTTTCGGCTTGAGCTTATCGTGATACTTATCTGACATTCTGCTTTTCTTCTTCTCATAAGCTGCCGCTCTTTCTTTTGAGGCCTTTGCAAGTCCTGCCTCAACCACTAAGCTATCATGCACCAACTCGTCATAACTCGCAGTTCTCTGAAGGCTAACTGCTGTGTCAATCTCGCCTCTGAGACCTCTTTTATACTGATTCATTTTCCATACTTCATTTTCAGCATATTCATTGTGTGTTGAGTAATAGGACAACTCCTCAAACTTCTTAGTAAATTCGGCTACTGACATGCTACCCTGCTTCAATTCTAAGAACTCTTGTTCCTTCTTTACCTTGTAAGACAAAGGTAAATACTTTTCTAACATCACTCCTTTAAAGTTCTCCCAATTCACTTCTACACCATTGGCTTCCATCCTGCGCTGAGCAGATTCCCACCAGTCTTCTGCTGCGCCTCTGAGTTGGTTTGTTGCATAGACTACTTTGTCTTCTTCTGAACATTCAGCCATTCTAAAAATCTTCTCCATCTGCTTAATCCACTTTCTTGCTTCTTGGGGTTCACCTTCTCCATTGAACTCCGGAGGGTGATGCCTGTTATACTCCCGGAACACGGGATTACCAATTACTGGAGGTGGTGGTGGTTGTGGATGGAAACCTTGCCCTTGCTGCATCATTTCCATCCATTGTTGTTGGGCTTGGGCCTGTTGTTGAGACTGCTGTTGCATCATCAGCATCATTTGCTGATACTGTAACGCATTCTGAGCTTGTTGCTCTTGGTATTGCTGCTGCCAGGCCTGTTGTTGTTGCATCATCTGTTCCCATGAATTCTGACTGGGTCCTCCACTATCGTCACTGGCTTGATTAGTACGAGGTCTACCTCTTCTTCTCCCAGACATCTTATCCTAGCTGTCATATACAAGTCAAAGTGATCAGTTTTAACTGAACATAACATCTAGAATAATGTCCTGGATCCAAGAGGTCCACAAACTTGGATTGTACTTTAATGACCCAAGGCACGGTCTGAATCGACCTGCTCTGATACCAAATTGTAACACCCATATAGAGATTGCCTAGGATCTCTTACGAGTATTAAAATTTCGTACTGGATACATTAAATACAATACAGAAAAGTTGTTTATTAGATACACAAGTTTATATTACATCTCACTATCCGATACAAACATCCTTCTTAATACATAAATACATCATGATACAATATCCACATGATAAAACATAACACGGCACGATCAATCCGTAGCCTTCTCTTTACCTTTGCGACGTGCCACCTGAGAAGAACCTGCACCAGAAGGAAAGGGATGAGACATAATGTCTCAGTGAGCTCCTACCCTACCTACTGTTTGGCAACCTCAGGGAACCTAGGGTCGCCGTGCCTACCTCGGCAATCGTGGGGATACCTATGATCGCCAAGTCTTAACTTACCCATAGAGGGTCATCTGACTGATTCTGCTGAATTGGTGATCAAGGGGAAACCTAGGATCGCCGTCTGATAACTGCTAACTGAAGTCTGATAATTGTCTGAGTAAATATTTCCTGACTGATAATATAATAAAATATTAACTGATACTTTAAGTTAGCTGTTAGCGTTGGACAAACATTATTATCTGAGTTCATTTTACGGAATGCCCCCGGGTGGAGTAACCCCGAAGTACATTCCCCTGATAACCGGTGAAAATCCTATCATATCAGGCTAACACCGGACTCCTCTTGCCTAAGTGTGTGGTTATCCTCGCGGAAGATTCCTGCCCGTTCCATCTGGAACCCCCCGTCCTCTCTAACTGGTCGAGAGCACAGGAGACACACTGTAACTCTGTGTGGTTATCCTCACGGAAAGTTCCTGCCCGTTTCAGCGATGCTGAAACCCCCTGTTCTCTCTAACTGGTCGAGAGAACAGAAGACACAAAGCTTATCCTGATTATTAATTATTATTCCTGGTATATGTTTATACATTTCCTGACAAAACTGATACGTGTTTTCCCCAATGTTACTCTGGCGTGAACACTGAGGCACGTCCTGATAACCTGTAACTATGCCTGAACTAGGGAATTGAATCCCACTGTTTAAGGTATCCTGATAAACTACCCTTAACTTACCTGAATTAATCCTATTCCTGTTAACCTATGCAAGGTTATGGACATATCGTTCTCATATGTCACTCTTAGGCTTAGCTGACCATATATCCTTAACTCATATATCTTCCAAGCTTTGCCTAATCTTTGCTCAAGTAATTTCTTAACCTTTGGAAGCCTTTGGAATGAACATAAATGGTGGTTTAAGTTTCTAGATATGATATAGAAAATCAGTTGCCAAAAAGCCATGCTCACGCGAACCAGAACCCCCAGAACAGCTCAACTAAGTTGGGCTGTTTAAGGCTGGTCGCTACAGCGACCTCCTGGTCGCTACAAGCGACAATAGGCAGAACTTGGTCGCTACAGCGCCCAGTTCCTCGCTACAAGCGACAAACGTCGCTACAAGCGCCTATACGGTCGCTACAAGCGCGGCTAGGCAGGGAAAAACCCAGTCTGGTCGCTACAAGCGACGGTCCGTCGCTACAGCGACCGTATCAGTAAAAACCTGTGAAAATCTGATTTCTCACCATTTCTGTCCATTCAGTGGTACCCAGGCTTCCTTAACATGATAAAAAGAATTTCCTTTCATAAATAAACAATTATAAACACTCATGAGCAAGGATTAAACAAACTAGGAATTAGGGTAACTTTATCTTTTAATAACTTGTAGGAAAACTATCTAAAACTCTCTAGATGTGTTCTAGAATCTGAAATGAGCTCACCTAAGCCTTAATTGGTGCTGGTTCAACTTGTTTCTTGCAAACCCTAGCTGTTCCTTCCTTATTCTTTCCTCTACTTGTTCTATTTTCCTCAAGACTCACTTGCTAGCAACTCCACAAGGATTGGAATGAAAGCTTGAAGGATTTGGGTGAAGGGAAGTGGCGTGTGGATGAGAGAAAGGAGGGAGAGAAACTGATTTTTGAGAGAGAGTGGTAGAGGAGAAGAAACACAATAAAAATATCTCCCTTCCCATATTCTTATAATTCCTCTTGTTTGCAATAATTACGGTTTTGCCATCGCTTAAATTACTAAATTGCCTCGCTTATTAATTGCCTCTAATACTGTTAACTGATATTAACAAGCGGGATATTACACTTTCTCACTTAATCACTACCCGTGGTATTTCAACCTAGGAACTCCTAGACCTGAGACCCCTCTCACTTCCCTCAGTCAATCACTGCCCCAGTGATTATCAGACTTTAACAAATCAAACAAAATTGAAGACACTCTTCAAAACATAAAACAGTCACTCTTGCTTAAAAGCTTTGAGTGATTACAACTCAATAACAAACACCCAACTCTAAACACTTGAGTGGTGTACAAAAAGACAGAGCACGAAGCTCACAACTAACAGACTCAAAAAAACCTAAGACTCTTTCAATGCTAACTTCTGGTTTTTTTGATATACATTCTTCAATAGCAGCTTCTTCTATTTATAATCTTCAGCAGCACCATAAATTCGAACCAAATCTTCAAAGATATGTTTCCAGAATTCTTTTAGAAGCAAATAGAAGCTCACATATTATTCAGAAATATATTTTCCAAATATTTTCTTGAAAATATATTCACAAATAATTGAATCCAATCTTCAACAAATATCTTCACGCAAAAATACGAAGCTTGGATAAATCTTCAATCAAATCTTCAAAAGATACCGAAAGAATTAACAGAATGAGCGCACAAATTCAGCTTCTGAAATGCAGCTTCTGAAGGTCAACACAAGTCAACGTCTGAACAACAGCTTCTGAAGGTCAACAGAAGTCAACGTCTGAACAATGCGTCTGAAGACCTGTTCTGCGTCTGATGAACAGTACCAGCGTCTGCAGACCAGTTCTGCGTCTGATGAACAGTACCAGCTTCTGAAACTTTTGAAATCCAATTTCCAGCTTCTGAAGACACAAATTAGCTTCTGAAGACGCATTGCTTGCACATTTTGATTTTACCAAACATGTAGCCAACATTCAGATATCCAACAATTTTTAATGTAAAACAAAAATATGTAGAAACTTAAGAGTATATTAAGCAAGAAGTGATTGCTTCCATCACCATGAACCAACAATTATTTCACCAATGACAAAATAATCCATTACATTTGAAAAGGGGACATAAGTTATTTTCCTCTAGTCACTATCTAATGCAATTTACGTGAAAGATTTGTGCTCATTATTTTTTTTTTTTTGAATTCCCTTCAACTATTACCTCAAAGATTTCACAGCTAATACACTTTCTTATGTGATGTCTTAGTAAACCTCCATTCATATTTCCTTTTCATTGCAATAAAACTTGGGTGACGACAACCATAATATCTCATGATCTTAAAAGTTGAATAGTTATATGGATCAAGGTTCCCGCACTCAACATGAACCCGCATTCAAAGAGTCGGACAACCGTCCGATCTTGATCAGACAGTCTATATTCAATGTCGGAATTTTAAATTATAATATAAAAATCAATCTGCCTTTCTTATGAACCCTCCGATCAAGATCGAACGGTTTAGGTTGTCCCAAATATGTGACAGCGTGCTTTTATTAATCGCCTTGAATCCAGTTTCATATGAAACATAGTTTTTGCCCTTGAACTATGTTGAACTAGTACATCTTCATATTCCAATGAAATATTAAATATTACACCACAAAATAAAATTAATAATTAAAATGAGTTACAATAGTAATTATACATAACAATTAACTTCTTCAATGCCTCCAAAATCGCTTATATTTAATCAAAGAAATCATAATCATCAAAAATTTATATAGAGGAGTGTGGACAAAAGAGAAGTATAGTTTGGGAAGTATAGTTTGCAATTGCATCATCCATCATCGCCATGGATCAAGGTTTCTCGAAGAGTGTAAATGAAGTGTAGAAAGGGGAGAAAGAATTGTACACAACAAATGTTCCGGTTTTTTCTTTTGGGTGTGGTGCATAATTTTACAAAAAAAAAGTAGTGACATAAAAATTAAAAATCAAAACAATTGAGAGAACCTAAAAAGTAATGTGAGTATGAGAGAGAAAGTTGTCACAAAAATTGTCAAAAAGTGGTTGTACAAATATGATTTCTTTTATGATAAAGAATGCTAACCATGAGAATTGAACTTAGATAACTTATGTTTAGACATGACAGATATTACCAGACATACGTTACAGAAATTATAGAAATAGATGTATATATACATTGACAAGTTGTGACTCAGGTAAGCTCCAAATTTATTCTGGATAGGTCAGCCTACCAGTGAACCTTTACGACGACTCACGTGTGTGTGTATATATAATAAGTTAAGTTGTGGCTTCAGAAAACCTCCAGACTTTGTTTGGATGGGAGTACGTTCCGAAAGGATGACCCACTTCCGCTAGTTGAAGTGGGAGTATGTTCCGACAGGATGGCCCAGTGTAATATCCCGCATAGGCGCAACTTTTATCAGTAACAGAAGAATTACGAGTGAGTAGGGACAAAATGGTAATTATGAGAGGAAGGGGTATTAATAGGGATAAGATTGAATATTTCTTCATATTCCTCATTTCCTTCTCTCACTAAATTCAGATTTTTCTCTCCCTCTCTCTCTCTAGAATTCGGTTATCAGCATCAGCAGCAGCTTTGATCCACCAGTTTTCCTTCCCTGATTTCTTGTGCTGAAAGCAAGCAAGTTTTGGGAAAGTTTGAAGTAAGTGGAAGCTTAAGGAAAGAGGATAAGTTCCAAGACTAGGGTTTTGGTAGAAGGAAGATTGGCAAGACCAGCAACTCCATGGTGAGTTCCTTAGTACAACTTATCCCTTTTGGGTCATACTGTGTGAGAATCACAACTTAATTCCTGAGATTTAGGAAAAAGGATAGTTTTCCCCTTTTTGATACATAAGTTTGATTCCAGTTTATTCCTTGGATACAATATGTTTTTATAGTTTAAAATGAGTCTCTGACATGTTTCAAAGATCACTGGGCAGTTGGGTACCAAGGTTTTTAATGATTGAAACACGTTTTTCAGAAAATCCTAAGTTCTGCTACGATCGCAGAGCGACCACCTCTGCGAAGTAGCAGAGTTTTGCTACTGCCTATCTTCGCCTAGACATCGCTTTGCAAAGTAATCAGAAGCTGAGTTCGCAGAGCAAAGTTTTTGGACGCTCTGCGAAGCTTCAGACTCAGGAATATCAGAGTCAGAAGGTTCAGACTCAGGCGATCGCAGAGCGAAGTCCAGGGTCGCAAATCGAAGTTGTCCATAATGACATTTTATTAACAAACAACTGTACCATGCCAATGATCTTTGATATGCTTTGGGGTAGAGATACTCATGAACCTTCAAGGATTAATCTAGGATAATAATATGTATCATACAGAGTGATGGGTAGTTTTCCCACATGAAGTTATTATAGATGGGATAGTAAGCCCATTTCTAGAACCATTAATAGGTTAACAGGAACTGAGAGGTATTCAGTTTGGAAGTACATGAGTACTATGAATGTTTCTTAACATTCAAGGATTCTTATGAGAATAGTATCAGGTATGTTAAGAGTTAGTTTTTCAGGATAGCCTTAACCAGGCAGGTACATTTATATGTACATCAGGACGTGCCTCAGTTGTTCACGTCAGAGTGGCACTGAGGGTACACATATCAGTTCAGGATAGATGTACCCTAGATAGTGGTACAAGGAATTACCAGGATTTATACAGATTATGTATATATATATATATATATATATATATATATTGACAAGTCGTGGCACAGGTACGCTTCAGATTTATTCTGGATAGATTTATTCGTCATGTAGGCTCCCTAACGGGCTGACATATCCAGAATAGATCTGAAGCGTACCTGTGCCACGACTTGTCAATATATATATATATATATATATATATGTTCAGGAAATTATCAGGAATATATATATATATGTATATATATTAAAGGAATAATTAATTATCAGGATAAACTTTGTGTCTTCTGGGTTATCGCAGTTAGAGAGCGCAGGGGGTTCCAATCATTGCTGGAATGAGAGGAACTTTCCGCGAGGATAACCACACATAAGTTTTAGTGTGTCTTCTGGGTTCTCGCAATTAGAGAGTGCAGGGGGTTCCAGTCATTGCTGGAATGGGAGGAACTTTCCGCGAGGATAACCACACATAAGTTTTAGTGTGTCTTCTGGGTTCTCGCATTTAGAGAGCGCAGGGGGTTCTAGTACATCTGGAATGGGAGGAACTTTCCGTGAGGATAACCACACACACATGCAAGAGGAGTCCGATGATTAGCCTACTATAGGAATTTTCACCGGTTATCAGGGGAATGTGCTCCGGGGTTACTCCACTCGGGGGCATTCCGTAAAATCAACTCAGATAATAATGTTTGTTACACGCTAACATCTAACATAATAATATCAATATATACTTTATTATGTTATCAGGCAGGAATACCTATCAGGCGGATATCAGGTGGTGATCTTAGGTGTCCCCTCGATCACCAAGTTATCAGGTTATAGTCTAGTTTTCATGGTTATACAGTTATCAGGTTATCAGATATCAGGCAGTGATCCTAGGTTTCCCCTCGATCACTAAGTTAGTAGGAAGTAGTCCAGTTTTACGACTACACAAGATAGCAAGAACATGCAGGTATACCCTATATGGGAAGAGTTAAGGCTTGGCGATCATAGGTTTCCCGAGATTGCCAAAGGTAGGCATGGCGACCCTAGGTTCCCCAAGGTTGCCAACAGTAGGTTGGGTAGAGCTCACTGAGACATTATGTCTCATCCCAATCCTTCTGGTGCAGGTTTACAGGTAAGCATGAGGTTCGTGATGAAGTTCATCAGGGTGCTGCTGGATGGAGTGCAGTTGCTCGTCATGTACCAGCTCAGGAGCTTATCAGACTTTTGTATAAGTATTTATTATGGTACTTGATTGGTTGTATAAACGAGCAAAATTGTATTCATTCAGTTGTGTTGTATTATTATTATTGAAAACCTTGATGTATCCAGTATCAGTTTTAATGCACATGCTAATATTCTAGATAAAATTAGTATGGGTGTTACAACCTATACGACGAGAAGAGGAGTCTGACTATAGCCTCAAATATGAATTTAGCCGGTTTATCAGAGTGAATGTATTTGGGGTTACTCCACTCGAATCCATTCCGTAAAATGAACTCAGATAATAATTGGTTGTTCAATGCTAACTTCTAACCTAATTAAGAATATGATATGAATATAATTAAGACAGAAATTATGATAATACACTTAGCGATCCTAGATTTCCCCCGACCGCTAAGATATGCAGGACAAAACAATAAATCCTAAAATCAGTCATATGTAGAGATAGATGTCAATCATAGGTTCCTCGAGATTTCCTACAACCTAGGATATGTGGAACTCACTGAGACATCCTGTCTCACCCCAATCCCTTTATTTTATTTCAGATAAGCATCGTGACGTGAGCAAGGAGAAGAAAAGCTGAATGACTACAGATATACATCTTGTATTATACCATCAGTTGTATTACCTTGTGTATTGTGTACTCGTTAGTTAGCACACTATTACTCAGACAAATATTTTACTTCATGTACTCACCAATTAGTGCAGTAGTGTTCCGATACGACTTATGGAATGTACTCACTAGTTAGTATTTTTATCAGATGTATAAGACTGTATTGATTTAGATCATTCAGATGAAATTTTTATGTTGTAATTTAATGTATCCAGTGTTAAGTTTAACAGGTATGCTAAATATTCTAGACAATTTAGTATGGATGTTACAGTCCCTGTGAACATAACTCAGTTGGTAAGGACATTGAGATATATAGTGGCTGGAGTTTGAACCAGGAATTTCCCCGTTATTCACCTTTTTAAGGTGTAAATTTCTAATCACTAGACTACTAGACCAAAAGAGAAAATTCTTATGGTGAGTGGTTCTTTACGCAAACAATGTGTTAAATTTGGATTTGGAATAGATGCCTTGTTTAGGTATGTCATTTTGGTGTAAAATGTTAAGTATAAGACTCATTGGATATATATATAGAATGGTGATGGAAGCAACCACTTCTTGAATTATTTTTAATGTAAAACAAAAAAATGTAGAAACTTAAGAGTATATTAAGCAAGAAGTGATTGCTTCCATCACCATGAACCAACAATTATTTCACCAATGACAAAATAATCCATTACATTTGAAAAGGGGACATAAGTTATTTTCCTCTAGTCACTATCTAATGCAATTTACGTGAAAGATTTGTGCTCATTATTTTTTTTTTGAATTCCCTTCAACTATTACCTCAAAGATTTCACAGCTAATACACTTTCTTATGTGATGTCTTAGTAAACCTCCATTCATATTTCCTTTTCATTGCAATTAAACTTGGGTGACGACAACCATAATATCTCATGATCTTAAAAGTTGAATAGTTATATGGATCAAGGTTCCCACACTCAACATGAACCTGCATTCAAAGAGTCGGACAACCGTCCGATCTTGATTAGACAGTCTAGATTCAATGTCGGAATTTTAAATTATAATATAAAAATCAATCTGCCTTTCTTATGAACCCTCCGATCAAGATCGAACGGTTTAGGTTGTCCCAAATATGTGACAGCGTGCTTTTATTAATCGCCTTGAATCCAGTTTCATATGAAACATAGTTTTTGCCCTTGAACTATGTTGGTTTTTTGTTGTTACTCTTGATCTAAGAAAGTTAACTAAATTGAAATATGAGCATCTAGTTTTCCTTTTATCTCAGTTTGAGTTGTTGTCAATTTCAACACAAAGGTGAGAAGATGTACAACTTATATTGGTTTGTAATCTATGTGTTTGCAATATTGGCAACTTTTATTTGATGTTTCAATATTCAAAAAGTACGATTTTTGTGAATATTTATGTTTATAGTCAGCTATCGCTTAAATTCCACTTAAAACTTAAAAGTAGTATTTTCATTTAAAATGTTGCTCCTTAAAAGTAATATTTTCATTTAAAATGCTGGTCCTTAACAAAAGAAACTATTTTAACATCCACATAATTCACCGATCACAATCTAGTACATCTTCATATTCCAATGACATATTAAATATTACACCACAAAATAAAATTAATAATTAAAATGAGTTACAATAGTAATTATACATAACAATTAACTTCTTCAATGCCTCCAAAATCGCTTATATTTAATCAAAGAAATCATAATCATCAAAAATTTATATAGAGGAGTGTGGACAAAAGAGATCATCAAACCTCAAATGATAGTCCATGAACCAAGTTTTGCTACCTAGTCGTGGATCTAAATGAAAAATGAAACAAATATCTCTAAAAATGATCACATCCCTAAAAAGAACAGGAGTCTTGATGTTTTTTCAGTGTCATCTGACATTAATACCCACTTAAACATGACAGGCTTATTGACTCTAAATTTTTATAATTTCCTTATATCACATTTTATAATGTGAGCTTGCTTCCTTGCATAGACGAAGAGGAGCTTTATCAACAATCAAAGAAAGTGAACAAATTGTGACCACTGCATAAAAATGGGAAAAACAACCCATCTTTTCCAAAGCAGCTTTATTTGAAGGCCTAACAATGGCATTATAATCTTAGGTTAATTCCAAATTTTCAGGTGCCTTCTTGCTAAGCATTTCTGACACAAACATGAAATCGGATGCCTTTGGTTGTACAAACTAATGCACCAGTAGGTTGTTGGCCTCTTTTTTTCCTACAAAGGTCACTCTTCATTCAGAACTAACACACAAAATGTTACAAAAGTAATTCCTCATCGTCAAAATCATAAAACATATTCAAACCATAACTTACCTGCAAACACTACAGTTGCAAATGCCTCTGCACTTTGGACACATCCAATCATTCAAAAAATCTACCTCTTCTGCCTTATCCCCATATCTAAATTCAACACACAGTAATAGTTAGTATACAAAAAATTAAGCACATAATAAACTCATATACCTTTGTACTCTCAATAAAATTAAATAATAAAATAAAAAGTGAACCAAACCTATCCGATAGGCATTTACGCCAAAACCTCAGGACACAAGGCTCCCCCTTTCTCATATTTTTGCATGTAGCAGCAAAAACCTTTATTTTTTTGTCGGGACTTCATTGTGGAAAACCAAACAACATACACGTTAGCATCAAAATCAACATCAAAACAATAAATAAAATTGGCACAATTTTATCTTACTCTGTCCCAAATTGTATGTCACTTTGAAAAAAAAAATTGTCCCAAATTATATATCGCTTTACAATACCAATGAAACATTAATGTTATTTTTTCTATTATATCGTTAACTCTTTATTACTCTATATTTTTTTCAATTCTTTAATTTATCTTTCCCATATCATTTATTAAGGACAATTTTGTAAAACAACTCATAATATCTCTTTCCCACACAAAATTAATTATATTTCTTAATACGTGTGAAATGTCCAAAACGTCATACAATTTGGGACGGAGGGAGTATCAAATTAAGCCTCAAAATGCCATCATCGTACAACCCATCAACAAAATTCTCATATTTTTATGTATAAAAAAAATCTGAAAAAAACCCTAAAATTGCCGATATTTTACATGACACTCACCTTCTTAGATGTGTTCCAAATAAAAGATATTTAATCAAAGAAATCACACTCGCTGAAGTTTTTTGCAGAGTAACATGGAGAAAAGATTTGATCATGTCATAAATCATGATCAATAAACCAAGTTCTTTTACCTCGCTCGCCGATCTAAAGAAGAAACATCACATGATTAAAGGGAAAAAGTAATCAACAAAAAATAGATGAAAATAAGAGAGAAAAAACGATGATTACCGATGATTTTCTATGTATATAGTACTGATTTGAGTATAATTTAATTGACATTGATTAAAATAAGATAGAACACAATGATTTCCGATCTCTAACATTGATCATAATCAATCCAATCACACACAAGATTAGAGGGGGAGAAAGAGAGAGAGATTGAAATTGTTTTGTGGAAGTAGCCGCCGCTGGTCCTTGTCAAGTTATTGCAAACACTAATTTATAAACAAATCAATAGAGGAGGGTTTTTGTTAGGTTAGGTTTTTATTAGGGGTGACAATGTGGGCCGCCTTGCCCCGTTTACACCCACCCCGCCAAGAGAAGGACTAGTGATGGGCCAATTTGAGGTGATGGGCTCAAAGACAAATCTCGCCCCGCCAAGAGAAGGACTAGTGAGTCAGCCTAGCCCGTCTAACATTTTTTTTTTCAAATCCTTTTTTCTAAAATTGTTATAAAAAAATAGGCTGCTCTTATAAAAAATAACTTTTTTCCCATCTAAAGAGAAGATTCTTTTATTATTATTGTTGATCTGACAAAAACAAGTATTGTATTGCAAAAAAAAATTGTGCATTTCATCCAATACAAATAAGTCCCCTCCTAAGAAATACTAGAGTAACAATTATGCAATTATGATAGGAATTCCGTGTTGCCTCTTTTTGTTCGTTTTTTTTACATAAGTCAATTAAAGTTGATGTTCTTTCGTACTAAAATTGAGTTAGATTTTATGTAAAAGAATGAAATCTCTACATTCTTCTTAGTTATATACTAGAAATAGATAAATACTTAACTATAAACTAAACAAACTTAATTAAACAAAATATATTTTGTGTCTTAAATTATCTCGTATGAACAAAAGAAAGAACCTCCAATTGTTTTTAAATGAGAAAACAATTGTTCAATAAAGAATGGTTCAATTGTTTCGTGCCTTAAATATTGATCCAATTATTTTTAGGGGAGAACTTTAAAAAGTGGGTCACTTGTTATTGGCTAGTACCAAAAAAAAATTAAAGAAACAATTTTTCATGATCTCGTGTGGTAACCTGTCTCGACCCGATTTTTCAAGGCAACCTAGACAAGGTGGACTCAAAATCTCAGCGCTGTGCAACCCACCTAAAATGTCAGGTTAAACAAGTCAGCCCATCGGGTTGGATCCGTTTTGACACCCCCTAGTTTTCATGTAACCTTAATTTATAGTATTATAAATAAAAATAATTATATTCCCCTAATATATATATATATATATATATATATATATATATATATATATATATATATATATATTTATGACACAATCTTATACACATTATATTTAATTGATTCATCTTTCAAATTAAAAATTCAAATAAATATTACACTCATTTTAAAGTAATTAATTGAAATTACACACCGAAAGGGATGGTTTTCCAACCGCCGCCATCAGTGGTGACCTCTACACTCAGTTCTGTTTTATGAGTTGGTTTCTTTAAAGGCTTCAGATCCATTCATGATGGATTTGGTTGTTGCTCGTTGTCGCTGGTTGTTCATGGGAGATGTGGTGGTGATGCTCTTGTTTGACCGGAATCCACCGTTAAGTGGGTTTTCGTTGAGAGAGTTGTGGAAGTGGTTATGTCACTACTACAAGAAATTTGATTATTACTGGCGGAATTAATCCCTCAGTAATGAAAAAAATCCCTCAGTAATACACATTAGTGGCGGATTGGTTACAAAAATTTTCCCTCAGTAATACTGGCGTCAGTAATGTTACTGGCGGAATTTTCCCTCAGTAATCACATGGGTGAACTGATGAAGCATTACTGACGGATTTTTCCCTCAGTAATTACTGGCGGATTTTTCCGTCAGTAATTACTGAGGGAAAAATCCGTCAGTAATGTACACATGGGATCCATCCAATCAATACTGACGGATTTAATCCCTCAGTAATAATTCGACCTTTAATACTGGCGGATAAATCCGCCAGTAATCACAGTCCAAATAAACATTACTGATGGAAATATCCGCCAGTAATGCATTTTTTTTTTAAAAAAAACACTTTCACTGTTTTATTTAAATCATTAAAATAAAATTAATTATACAAAAATAAATTAAAGAGTTAAATTTTTTTTTTGGATATGCAAACTTTTACCAACTCTCGCAAAGAAAAAATACAAAGGCACCGATAAAGACGGAACACCTTGAACCCATTCGATTAAATATAGGCAAATTCGATTAACATATACTCTAATATTTATTATATCATAAACAATTGTTGTTGTATTCATTTTGCATGTATTCCAATCTTCACCAAACAGAACAGAACAGATTTCACAAACAGATAGTTGTCATATATATCTCTTATCATTTATACTTTTACAACACAAAACACAAACAGAACAGAAAAGCAAGTACTAAGCATATATAAAACTACATTGCAATTCTTTGATGAATAAAAAGAAGCATAACATAAAACCCACAGAACAAATCCTTGACTGAAATTGTAAATTGTTAAAATACAGTCTCTTAACTATCTTTAAACTAGGAAAATATAAAGATAGAGACTAAAGTACGTTATGATAAGCACTTGTACGCCTGGCTGTTTGTATCCGGATCAAAAACACTTCCAACGAAACCGTAAAATTCAGCCAAGTCCAGCAACCTGTTATTCAAACATTCTTATATCTTAGATCAGTGTAAGAAGCTGAATACAAACAGAATAAACAGAAATGGATATTCATAACGAAAAATGGATATTCATTCAATTAAAAAAATATCGCAAAAGTGTTTTCTCTTTCTCGCAAGACTCAACACTTAACTCTATTACGTGAAACTTAACCAATTAAAGCCACTTAACCATTCTAAAATAAAAACACACTTTTTTGGAGAATAAAAACCATTGATTCTCATTTCTCAACAAATAAACCATGGAACGTACGTAAATGCCCAAAAAATGGAAGCTATCAAGCCACTTTGAACAAAACTGAAAATTTAAACAAAAACCCACAAAACAGAAATGAAAGTAGTGTTTTTAAAAGAGATGTTTTTAGTCCAAATAAATAAAGGTGTAAGATATATTATGTGAACTATATATTCTGAAAATGCATGATAAAATGGTTGAAGGATTGCATAGAGTGGATTGAAACATCTACCTATTGTAGCCACTGGAACTGAGGTGAAACAAGTTATAAGTATGTATTTTTGTATTTCTTCCCTCACTATCAAGAAGAGTTAGTGAATAAAAATTGCACTCACAAGTCACAACATGAACAAAATGTGTTTTTCTCTCAGGTACGTACTCTCCTTTTGCCTCTTAGAATAACTAAAACTTAGCTTCTCAATGATTCTTTCCTCCCAATCTGTTATTCATTACCAGATGTACTGAACATGACACGCTTTCACGGAAAATACAACATGAAATTTCAAAGTTACGGAGATCATCATCACATTACGCTTTGAGCAATCACAGTTCAACATTACTCTTCCATCCAATGTGAGACTCTAACTCATATTTGATATACCAACATAACATTGATACCTCATAATAACAAATTCAATCATCATAAATGATTAATAAATATTCAAATTTTGTTTTATTGAACAAGCAAAAACCCAAGAACATAAATTGTATGGGACAGAAATTAGAACAACTGAAAAGCAAATCCGCAAAGCGAAGGTAATGCTAAAACCGAAAAACAAAACAACAGCAGGCAGCAGCAACAACAACAAAAGACCAGGGCCTCTCAAACCTCTTTGACTCAACCAAAATCTAACAGCCAACACTACCTCAAACTAGTGAAAAAGCAGGCACTCGTAACCACAAACGATAACTGTCAAAAAACTAAAAGAAAACACCTTGAGTATCATTCCAAGCCAAGTTTCATTTCACGAGAGAGGGACGGTGAGAGGACCTTAATTAAGCTATTTATCCTAATACACCTTAATTAAGCTATTTATCCTAATACACCTTAATTAAGCAAAAACTAAGATAAATGAAGGCCCAGTTTGGATAAGCCACTTAATTTGTAGCTTAAGGCATAAGCACTTATGTATAAGCTATTCCTATAATTTCTATAATATATAAAAAAAATTAATAAGGTTTGTAGTGCTGGTGGATTGAGTACTGATGTCCACCAGAAGGTGATGGTCTAGAGTGTTAATAAGGAGAAGGCTAAGTTAACTGACTAGATTGAAATGTGCACAGAAACTTGAGAAGCTGGCATAATCTGACTTGTTATTTTTTAATACAATGTTCTGAGGTTTAGATACAGAGAACTAGTACTGTTATAATCTGACTTGTTTTTAATACTGGATGGCCTAGATCTTCTAAAGGGGTTATTATTCCAGTGTGGTCCAGGGTAGAGGTGTTCGCAATGTGTTTTGGTGTGCTCTACTATGGAGCATTTTGAACTGTCATAACCAATGCTTATGGGATGCCGATAGTGACAGCAATGTAGCTACCAGCCACAGAGCCAATGTGCTTATGCGGCAGTGGAGAATGACAAATCTATGGACACACACGTACAACAAAAATAATAATGCAGCAACCCAGACCAAATGGTTGAAGCTTGCAGTTGTATAGTCAAACGCAATGAACACATCTTTCAGTGACAAATGTATTGGCCTTGGTATGCGTCTTAGAGATGAGTACAGGCTATTTTTAAAGGCTAAAATCATTAAAGTTGCTGCTAAGCTAAACTTCGCTGAAGGTGATGCATATGGACTTTATCACACTATGGGTTGGTTGAAAGATCGATGTAATGTTATATTTGAACTCAATTCAGTATAAGGAATGTACTCTATAAAATAAGGAATGTACTCTATAAAATAAGGAATGTTCAAAATAATGATCAATTCCAATTTCCAATTCCACTAAAATTTCAATTCCAATTCATTTAAAATTCACCCAGTTCTTATTTTACCCAGTAAATTTCAATTCCAAATTACATGATAAATTCCAATTCCAATTCCAATTCCAATTCTAATTCTAATACCAATTCTAGTAAAAGTGTAAAACGTGTGTGCTGTGTAAAAGAAGAAGAATAAGAGGAGAGGAGATGGTGGAGAGGTGGACTGACCTGATCTGTGACCGGCGACGGCAGAGAGAGGAGATGGTGGTACTGGTGGTGGACGAAACGCGTGCTGAAGAAAGGAAAGCGTGTGGTGTGCTGTCTGCTGCTACTTGTGTTGTGTGTTGGGCTGGGCTAGTAAGTAGTGTGCTGTCTGCTGCTTTCAACAAGTCGTGCTTCTCTTCTCTTCTCTCACCCACAACATACTTGTCACCCTTCAAGAACATCTAAACATAAAATCAAGAACATATAAATATTAAAATAATCACAAAAATAAATTCAATACATCTAACATTATTTAAAAACAAAAATAAATCTTTACCTTGATGAGAAAAAAATTGTTTAGAGGAAAGTTGAAGAAATGTAATAGAAAGATGTTAGAGAATTATTTTAGAGAGATAAGTGGTTGTTGTGAATGAGGGATAGAAGATGAGAATGAATAGATACGGCAAAAAAAATTTCAGACTGAAAACATTACTGGCGGATTTTGTTTCATTACTGTCGGATTTATTTATTACCAGCACCGACCATTACTGGCGGATTTTCTGGTTTTATTGACAGATTTAGATGAAAACATTACTTACGTTACTGGCGGATTTTTGACATTTCTGACGGATAATTCAATCACATTATTACTGACGGATTTACACAATTACTGGCGGATTCGTTACATTACTGACAGATTCGAATCCGCCAGTAATGCAAAGGTAATAATTGCTGTCCCGCATTAACATTAGTGGCGGAAAAATTCCGCCAATACTGTAAAGGAAAAAACATTAACATTACTGACAGATTAATTCCGTCAGTAATGCAAAGGCAAGTTTGTTATTAATATTACTGACGGATTTTTCCGTCAGTAATGCAAATCACTGAATTATTGAGGGTTTTTTCCGTCAGTAACGTTATTGAGGGTTTATTTTATGTTACTGAAGGATTATTCCGCCAGTAATTACTGAGGGTCTAAATCCCTCAGTAATGCAATTTTGAATTTGTTAGTAAAATGGGAAATTCTTGTACGTGATGCGTCTGTTGTTCGTGGTTTTCAGGTTCTCTCAAAATGATGGTGGTTTCACTTCACAGTGCTTATGGTTCTGTGTGTTTTTGCATCCTCGCGATTGTGTTTGGTGTTTTCATTGTCCTTGCATGTTCCTGCCCTTGATTTATGTGATTCTTTTCCATATTTGTTGAGTTAACCATGTTTCCAGGGATAAGGTTATGTGCCAATGTTTTTTTTTATATATGTCTCTGTCCGTGTGACTAACTTCAGACTGCTTTAACATCTTAGTCATTCTTTATGATTGACAATGGATTGTTTGGGCTTGAAGGAGCTGGTATTGCTTGTAGAGAGTTATTAGTTCTTGGACTCTTTCTTTGTTAATAGTCGGTCAATACTCAGTGTGAGATAAAAACACAAGAACATTATAAAACTTATTTTAATAAAGGTAAATTAAATATATGGTTCATTATTTTATAGTATACTTCACCAACTTCATCATATTTATATATACGATAGTCAACTCATTAGCAAGTTCATTACCTAAGCACTATCATTCTCGCCGATTACTATCCTACTCCTCTCCTCTGATCTCTCCTTAGCTCGTCTCTAGCACTCAAAAGTTCTCTCACTCTTTAATTTCCTTAAGGATTGAGGTACTATTCTTAAGACCCCTAACTAGACTCCCTTCATTTATGTTTATAGGTTTGAGACCTTAATATATACTTTAGGGAACTTTTTGAAGCATAAAAATTGGTGTTCCTAAGTCTGGGAGGGGCGCACGGTCATGCTCTTGAAATTTACAAAAAAAGGTGCCAACGTCGAGAGACACGCACAGACCGTGCCGCTAGGACGCACGACCGTGCATGTTTGACAGGAAGGGGAAATCACAGTTTTTCTGCGATTTGGCTTTAGGGAACCTATTCCGACTCTGTTTTCGACCTAAAATTAACCAAATTCCTCCCCAATCTTCACCCTAAACTTTTCCTATCATTCACACTCTAATTTCCTCTTAACCTATCCATTTATCTACCATTTCTCATTGTTAATTTTCATAATTCACTTTTTCCTATAATGATTTTCTCAAGTCTAATTGTACGTTACAAACTCATCTCTAATTATAGCAGTACCATCATCCTCATTTATCATCACCACCACACACACAATTCACTCTACTACACAGCCCCACATTTAGAATCATAATACCCTAGAGATGAAGAAATTCTCCCCCTTACCTCGAAT
This sequence comes from Medicago ruthenica, assembly GCA_018208015.1. Taxonomy (NCBI): domain Eukaryota; kingdom Viridiplantae; phylum Streptophyta; class Magnoliopsida; order Fabales; family Fabaceae; genus Medicago; species Medicago ruthenica. The sequence continues at coordinate 131,281 of WNNG01000118.1, forward strand.
TCTTCGAATATCTCCGGTTTCCGACTTAACCTTGTTGTAGTTAGGGTTTCCCTTCTCTCTCTGCTTCTCTGTTCTCTGTTTCTACGTTCAGTCAAAACTGACTTCTAACTCTTAAAATTCCCTATTTATATTTGGGCAGCCACTCGTTACAAACTATTCCTCCCCTAGTCACTATTCTTTTACTTCTCCCCTCCCCCACTTATTTAAGACCTATTTTCCACACCTCTTACTTTTATTATTTTGTTTTGATTCTCGTTTTCATTTTAAATTAAATTCTCGCATTATCATTCAACCATCCACATAACATTCAAGCAAAACATCATCAATAAAAATATTCACCAAACTTGACCTATTAAACCTCATCGAATTAATGGATTTATAAAGTAGGGGCGTTACACTTAAGCATTGGGAAGTCTCTTGGAAGAGTCCTTGAGCAACTGTAATCAATAGTGATTATACTAGAATTTCAGCTGCTAGAGATTGTTGGGATATTTTCACTGATGAGAAACATAAGTTAAAAAGTATGTTTAAGGGGATTACAAAGTGTTAGTCTAACCATTGATTGTTGGAGTTTTGTCCAAAATTTGAGTTATCTTTGTCTAACTGCACATTTCATTGATCAAGATTCAAAGTTGCACAAAAGAATTCTTAATTTTTGTCCAATTATGGATCATAGGGGAGAAACAATTGATAGGAAAATTGAAAAATGTTTGGAGGGGTGGCTGATTGATAAAGTTTTTACCATTACAATTGATAATGCTAGTTCCAATGATGTTGCTATTAATTACTTACTTGAAAGGAAAAATGGAGGGTTGGAATTCACATCCACTAAAAGGGGAATACTTACATGTCAGGTGTTGTGCTCACATTTCGAATCTTGTTGTCAAAGACAGATTAACAAAAATCCAGTCTTCAATTAGCAAAATTAAGAATGCAGTTAGATATGTTCGTCAATCTCCCGGTCGCATGGATATGTTTAGAATTTGCATTAGGGAAGCTAGAGTACAAGAAAAGTGTATTGTGCAGTTGGATGTCTCCACTAGGTGGAACTCTACATACTTGATGCTTGACAGTGCAATTAAGTTTTAGAAGGCTTTTAAGATATTGAGTGAAAAGTGTGCTGAATTTTCGCGTATGGAAGGTGGGGTTCCAAAAAATGAGGATTGGGGGAATGCAAAATCCTTTGTTAAATTCCTGAAAATATTTTATGATATCACTAATAAGGTTTCTGGTTCAAATGTTGTAACTTTTTCTCAGTATTTCAATGAGCATGTTTTGATATTGACTGCCTTCAAGAAATGGATAGGGAGTCCTAACAAACATTCTTGGAAAACATGACTGGAATAATGAAAGCTAAGTATGATAAATATTGGGGGAATGTTAAAAATGTCAACTTGTTGATATATGTTGCCGTGATACTTGATCCTATAAACAAGTTTCAATTTGTTTTTTTTTTTTACGGTAAACAAGAGCTTAGCATTTCATTGAAAAGAGAATGTTACAAACAACTAGTGTTAACATTGAAGGGACATTCCCCAACAATTTTGAAGAGCTAATGCAATAGAAAAAACCTACTAAATCTTGATTTCAGGACACACAAACTTTGCAAACAAATATGAAAAATTAAACCAAATTTCATAACCAAACTGCCCATCTATCAACAGATTCCATCTTCTAATGCTGACAAAGGAGGTGTGAGAATCCAAAGTCTTTTTTCCTATCCAGTTACGGATCATTTTTTTGGCTTCATCACGCGCATTTCGACTAAACTTGGTCTCGGATTTGTTCACTTTGTCATGCTGGACAAAAATCAGTTGGTAAAAGACAAAGGTTGTGAAACTAGATTCAACCTCATAATGGACAACAAAACTTGTGTAATACCAACCATCAAAGTTCAGTTGAGGCAACAACTTGCATCTATCTAAACTTAGAAACAGAACACAAACCACAATACAACATAAATAACACACAAAAACAACAACAAACACACAATAGATAAGGCAGAACTCAAGCAATACTAGACAACCTAAACTGAGAATCACCCATGGAGGTTTCGGCGGAGGACGACCCAAATATGGATCTGGTTGAAGGACACTCTTCAAAGATGTGCAAGCTTTATCTGGAGGCTTCCGCAGAGGCCTTTTGATGCCGTGATCCAGATTGGATAGGTTGTACTCAGTTTTCTGCAAGGCGGGTGGCTCCGGTGGTGGCCACTCCGTCAAGGTAGAGGAGATGTGATTTCCATGAGGTGGCGGCTCCGGTGGAGGACGCTCCAATGAGAGAGAGATCGTGGTATTTTGGAAAGGCAGCTCAGAGGGCAGATCTGATTTGCTCAGTTGGAAATCAAGAGCAAAAGAGATGGCTTCCATGGATGTTGTTGGCGGAGGGAACTGGCAGGACTGCGTTGTTAGCAGGAAGAGGTGTGGCAGTGTTGATATGGTAGCAAAACCGAGATCTAGATGGTGGTGGGAGTATGGTGGCAGCAAGTAACAAAAGGAAGAGCCTCTATTGCAGAGGGGGGACAAACCTCCATTGCGGAGGGGAAAACTCTCCAATAGAATGGAGGGGTTGGACATTGGCTGTGAGAAGTTTAGAGAGAAGGCAGAGCCTCTCTCTCTAACTTTTCGTTAGCCTTGGTCCGTCGGTTTTCAATTTGTTAAGTGGGGCTTGAATAAATCTTATGAAAAGGAACTTGCTGATTTTTTGTGTGATAAGATAAAGGAGACTTTACAAGATATGTTTGAGGTGCCGTTTAGAATGGACCATCGTGTTTATTGGTCCATGATGAACCAATGTGTGAGAACCATTGGATAAACACATTAAATTATCTTATGATGTACTCTCTCTACCCTATAATATTCTCTTTTTGTTGGCCCACTCTCATATGTTGACTAGTACTGGTATCTTTATTCTCTCTACATATCTCTCTTTGGCAACAACAATCCATCTTTCTACTCCATAACCACTCATCTTCTTCAATCCATGAGAATGGAAGCAAGTTATTTTAATTTGTTTTACTCTTTGTTTTTAAGATGGACAAGGATGATTCAACTGCACTCACTAATCCTATGGTGACTTTTGCTAAGTTGTTTAATTTAATTTAATATATGAATGAGCTCTTATTTTTCATTTGTTGCAGTTTTACCAATTCTTTGTTTGCGAATACTAAAATCAAACCCCTTTTGTTAATTCAACAGATTAAAAGAACAAAACAAATGAGAGAAGACTTAGTGCCTCAAAATCACCATGTCAATGGCATCAATAAGAAGTTATCCAACAACACGAGTAACAAAAAATTTAAAATCACTTTTGGCACTCTTCTTTGACAACCCAAAATAATTTCACTCATCTTCTTCAACCCCAAAACGTTGATTTTTTTTTACCTGTGATTAGGAATTTTTTATTTTGTTTGATGAATTTTTTATTTTATTTAAGAAATAATGGAAGAGGATAGTGTGTAGAAGGTGCATAGTAATATTGGGATGATTAAATCAATCTAAAGGTGAATAACTATGGTCCACTATGGACAAATATTTCAATGAGTCCAATTTATACAGAACCTATGTTTGATAGATATAAGCTTTGTATTAAAGGTCACTCTCAAAATCAAACTCAATCTTCTAATGATATGGAAGTGGAAGAACTTGATGCTTTGGAAAATGCATTGGATTTGGAATTTGAGAAAGATATGAGTCTTAATGAGAATATGAATGTAAATGAAGTGGATTTGTATCTCATGGAGGGTTTAGAGAAGAAAAGTCCTAATTTTGACATATTGAATTGGTGGAAGGGGAATTCCACCAAATATCCTATTCTTGCCCAAGTTGCTAGAGATGTATTGGCCATGCCCATTTCTACTGTTGCTTCAGGGTCTGCTTTTAGCACTGGAGGTAGAGTGCTAATATGTTATAGGAGCTCTCTTACACCAAAGACAATTGAAGCTTTAGTTTGTGCCCAAAATTGGTGTCGATCCGCTCCACTTACATCAGATGTTGAAGATCTTTTGGAGGACTTAGAACAACTGGAACTAGGTAATTTTCTCTTTCTTATTGTTGAATTTCTTACGGTCTCAAGTTTATTATAGTTGTTTATTTTTTCTTTCTTTCTCATGAATATTGATTTATGTATTTAGTGTATTTTGTACATTTTAGATCTTGCTCCAACATTTTACACTATTTACCAATCCACTTTGAACTCCTAAGGTTACCTGATCTACACTATTTTTTGGTACACACACATTTATTCCTACATAATATTTTACACTCTTTTTTCCGCGTCTTGATCAGATTTTTGTTTTCATCTAGCCTGCTTCTTTTTGTTTATGAGACTGCAACTAATAAATTTATAGTCTTGTTTCAATATGTAATTTAATACTTTTCTTAAAGCTATGGAGTATTATTTTCTTTCCAGACCAACAAGGAACGGTTGGTGCATTTAATGTTTGAAAAATTCAAGATATCAGGGTTTTATGCATGAGAACAATCAGTATCTTCACTATATGTTGTGGAAAATATCTCAGGGTGCACTTTTGAAAATGGACATGGAAAAATATGTATCCACATCTGTTGAAATTAGTTTAATCAAGTGATTTTCTTGCAATACAGACACACACACACACACGTTTTTAATGTTGTTTTCAGAGAGCCATTTAATGATGTTTTAATAAATACTTTTGAAGTAAATAATTGGCTGAATGCTGGTCCTCTTGTATGAACATATTCTTGATCCATATAACTTACTGGTTATTTTGTACATCATGATCTTTTTGGTTTTATAAACATATATTGCATCTGTGATTGAGGGTGTTGTTCACCACAATTCCTCAAGAAGATTCAAGTTTGGAGGTATTGATCTAACTAATATTTTGGCTCAAGAACTTGGCAAATCCAATTCACTAGTAAATATCAGCATGTATGATGCAGACAAAATAAAAGAATAATTCTCATGCTACGTCGAAGATGAAAATAAAATAGCTTATCAGAAGACCTAACACTCTTGTCATGTGGCGAACCGTACTGTTGAAATTGATACATATTTCTAGAGTATTCTA